>CAUYQU010049016.1:0-50437 GCA_963574635.1 Cheracebus regulus | reverse complement strand
CACACACACACACACACGCGAGCGCAAGTGCCTTCTAATGAGGGGTGGACATGAACACGATCCATTTTATAATGAAGGACCGACTAACAATTAATCCAGACCTCTGAAGCCGCCTCTCAGACGATCCTTCCTACCCTAACAGTCCAGTGTACCCCTGGGTGCCCACCCCTGGGTCCCCATCACCGCTGCTGATTCTTTACCATCTTTCTCATGTGTCCAGACTAAGTTGTTAGAGAGCTGGTTTAAAACTACAGTGCTTAAGTTTTCTCAACGTGTTTTTAAAACATTCAGTGAAATTGTTTTAGAGAACAACTTAAATAGGATTTTATAAATTAGGTTATAAACCACAGGGTAGTTTTAAAAATATATGAAATATAGACCTTTGTCACTAAGGAGAAAGAATGAAAGTTCCAGCGTCTATATCTTGAGTTTTAGGGACAGGATAAGAAATCACTCCCTGTGAGCAGAGTGGCCTGAGAGGAACAGAAGAGTATTTCTTGTTGGGGAGAAATCACAAGTGACACTGGTACCGCTTGCACTGCTGTCCTTCGAACCTTAACCTGGGACACAGGAATCAATGGTTAGCATTAATGAGTCATCAACAGCTCTCATTCTGAGGTCTAACAGAAAGCCAAGCTGTGAAGCCGTGGCTAACCATACACAGGGACTCGGGCTGCTGACGAGGCTTGCCAGGGGTAGGATGGGATGTGAAATCTTACCTTTGCCTCTCCTCTATCTGAGTATGTCTGAATCACAGATGAGCATCTTAGAACACATCTTGAAATAGTTGTCACCTCTCCTAGAGGGGCTCATTTTTGGCATTGGGGAAACAGATTTTGGTGAGTGGCCACAATGCCTTATGAACTGCCTGAAGTTCAGGGTCTTGTCTTGGTTTGTGATCAGTGTCTCCCAAAGAATACAGCTCTCTCCTCATGTCATTTCGGGATGAATATCAAAACTTTAAATAAAGTATTGTGAGTCCTAATTGTAATGGAACAATGAGAGACGGAATTGTGAAAGGAACCAGGATAAATATGTGACTGTGTGGAAATACTCTACTAGCTCTGTTTTATGCCATTGACTTTTCTTTGGACACTTTAATTCAGGTGTAATAAGAGGAATCTCAGAACTAGATTCCAATTTGTATG
This sequence comes from Cheracebus regulus, assembly GCA_963574635.1. Taxonomy (NCBI): domain Eukaryota; kingdom Metazoa; phylum Chordata; class Mammalia; order Primates; family Pitheciidae; genus Cheracebus; species Cheracebus regulus. The sequence continues at coordinate 49,289 of CAUYQU010049016.1, read as the reverse complement.
TGTTACATAAAACATTTAAATGATCAGAAACTCCAAATTATAGTGATCCTGAAGAATTTAGAACAACCCAATAAGTCAACATAGCCTGTAGAATGATTTCATATCAATATACTGGGCCAAAAATTAAATATTATGTGTTCCTTTTTCTGTAATATTGATCCAACTAAGTGTTACAATGAGTTAGTAGAGCTAAGTCATGCCAACTTGCTGGGAATTGATTTCCTCTTCAATAAAATGAGGGGTTTAAATTAGATGATTCTTAGTTTTCTCCCAAGAGCTAACACTTATAACTCTGCCCGGGTGCAATGGCTTAAGTCTGTAATTCCAGCACTTTGGGAGGCAAAGGCGGGCAGATTACTTGAGCCCAGGAGTTCAAGACCAGCCTGGGCAACATGGCTAAACCCCATCTCTACAAAAACCGCAGAACTTAGCTGGGTATGGTAGCTTGCACCTGTAGTCCCAGCTACTTGGGGGGCTGAGGCAGGAGCGTCACTTGTGCCCAGGAGGTCGAGGCTGCCGTGAGCTCTGCTGGCCTCACTGCACTCCAGCCTGGGCGACAGAGTGAGACTTGTCTCAAAAAAAAGAAAAAGAAAAAAGAACTCTAGCAACACGAGCATCCACCCCCAGCAGTTCTATTAAACTACACGAAACATAAAGGATCTACACGCTTAAGGGGCCTAGATTTTACCTAATTTTAGAACTAGATGGCTCATACCAGTATATAGCTAAGTCCTTCAAAGAAAATATGGTAGTGAAGGGAGAGCTGATGGAATCTGAAATGTCCCTTGGTGACAGAAACTCACTTGACAGCAACATAAACAAAGACTTAATAAAACAAGCAGTAAATTCACAGGAAGGAATGGTAGCCCTAAGATTGCTAAGTCTAATAAGTCCCATGCTTACCGCTGGATGGCTATCTCCTCCTAGCACATAGGTCAGTAACATAAACAGTATCTGACAAAGATGGCTTCTGTTAGGCTCATCTCATGTGCTAGAGGTCCTCATTATGTACCATACCAACCACCAGCTGAAGAACAAACCCGATGGTAATCCTAGCTATTCATTCCTGCACTGCCGGCTACTCCCATACACAGGGAAAAGGGCTGTGCAGAATGATTTTCCAGAGCTGCTCCCTTGTCGCTATGGAATGAGGTTCAGAAAGGGCCTCACAAGTTCAAAGTTGTCGGCCTCTGGAAGAACACAGGGGTCTTTCCCTACTTACTCTCTCCCTTTGGGAGGCATGGATCAGGACACTGCCTTTCACTCTGGCCCCCAAGGGCAAGGCATTTTATCATTCACTTAAGAATGGATGAAATATTTATTCTGCTGAGTTAAAAGGTCTTGAAGTAAGTTATGTCTAACTGGGTGTTCACTGACAATGACAAATGTTGAGACGTTGGGTATGCTAAGAAATGATGTGACCAATTGGAATACCCTAACCCTTTAGACCACCCATTTTCAAGAGATTCTGACGGACACGTGGACAAGATGGTGAAACACAGCACGTGAACACTTCCAAAAAGCGGAAGATTCAACCCTAACTACCAATGCAGAGCTTGTGCAAGCTAAACTGGAATGATGGAATCTCCTTTCACCAAGTGTGGGCAGTTGAACAGCGAAACCAAAGCAGGTCAGGGGAACAGTTCAGCCTGTTATCCCAGAGCTCAGTCCCAGGCCTCAGGTCTATTCCAATGTAAGAGGCCAAAGCATGTGGGGCCATTTCTGAAGAACCAGAGAAAGGTGGGAACAGGACTGAAGAACCATGAAAGAGGCTGGACTGCAGAATTGCTGTGCATGATTGTGCACGCTGGCACCACACCAGTGAACCGGACTAAGGGATATGTGTGGCTGGATGCTACTGTTTATTATGAGATGCATGTTTCACCACAGGTGTTTACTGATATAATAATAGCTTTACAGAATGTCAAAGTCAAGGTAGTCATCTCCTAAAAGCTCATTAGATATCCATTTGTTAGTCAGCTGATGCCTGATTGTTTTCTTACTGATTCTTGCCTTCTGGCTGAGGAAGCGACCAGGAGGTTAAGAGTAGACCTCACTGATTGGCACATGATCCATCTAGTGATCTGCTAGGATGGGAATTTGAAGAACCTTAGCATACTTTTCACAAATGCCACATACACTTATTTTTGCATATAGTAAAGTATGTTTTTATTTAACAACATTTCTTGTCACTAATCTTTATTTATTTGTTACTTTATCATGACTCATCATTACTTAAATATATGAGCAATGAGAATATGTAGAAGGTACATACAAGTGCAAAGAAAAAAAATCCCCAAATTTTATCAAAATCAACAGTTAACCTTTCTATGTACCATGTTCACTCTGCTCTACCTCTGTATGCACACGTGTGTGCGTGAATGTATCATATGTTTACAAAACCGGGGTTGTATTTTCATCCTAGAACACCAATTATAGAGACAAGGAGAATGGAAGTAAAGGTTCCTTAAGAACGACAGTGATCTTGGGAGTGATTCTGGGGAGACATAAAAGGGTGTGTGACCAGACAGGAGGCAAAGCGGCTTCCGCTGCATCTGTCAAGTTTGATTTCTTAGAAAGAAAAGAGCTAAAGCAAATTTGGCAAAATGCTGTCATCACTGAATCTAGGTAGTAGGTGAATGAGCACCTGCTGTATCATGCTGCATATTTTCCTGTACATTTGAAATATTTTATAACTTCCAAAAGAAGGAAAGGCTAGGGTTGCTGTTCTGCCAGCATGCGCTGCCTTCACAGCAGTGTCACCATTTCTGGGCATTGTTTGCCGCAGTCTCTCTGGGAGCACACAGGCTTCTGCTTTTTCACAGATTTCTCTTCACAAAACTCAAGCACATCCAGCAGAGATTTCTCATCACAAAGACTGGGTAACCCTCTCCTGAAAAGAAGGGGAGAATCATTTCAACAACCCTTCTTCCTTCCTTAGTAATATGAAACGTTGATTGTCCTGAGTCCAGACCCTCGCAGGGCACCCCGCATAACTGTGGAAGAAGAGTAAGCATTGGACACAAAATGATAAGACAAGGCTTGAAGTTGCATTTTCTCTTTCTGTTACTATCCCAAGATGATCAGTCTTTTGAAGGTTGCAAGATTTTTTTTAAAGTTTCAGAGATGACGGGTGTAAATCCATGCCTTCTGCTGCCTGATGTCTGAAGGGCTTGTTTGAGCTGGAACGTCCTCGACACTGGAAATACCACTGTGGTCAGAGCTCACCTCCCCACATATCACACCCAATGTGCCCTTCCTGAGTGTCCTGAGCTGAGGTGCTCATTAACAAGAGTATCTTGACTGGGGTCAAGACTAGTTACCTTTTTCAAATTCTGATGATGGCACCAAATTCTTGGAAGGCTTTGGTAACTCAGCCTAGGGAATCTGTCCTTCTGGAAAATTGCTGAAATATACCAAAATACACAAAAAATCCATTCTTAAAATTTCATCACATAAAAGGATGTCCACAATGAGATTTTAAAACTTGATCGTGTAGTAGATTTCCATGTGGGCAGTGGAGCCTACTTTTCCAAACTTTCATGTGGTACTACAATTTTCATGAACATCTTCCTTAGGTACTCAAGAGATTCACTGCTACTGGAAAGTAACAGTTGCAAGACTCCATGTAATATAGCAGGGTTGTATTTGATGGCCCAGAAGAAAACAGGAAAAAAATTACAAAGAAAATCTTCTTGAAATTCCAAAAGACTTGACAGTCAGCAATGGAACACTCTATCAGAACTGTTTCAACAGTTACTGAACAGTTGGCCTAAACAGTCTTTGTGATATTTTTTCAATAAAAACAGAAGTGAGGAATTTGGTTCCCATTAAATTAAGTCTATTTATTGAGCCAACACAAAGTATCACTTCTTTTCCCATTCAAGGAAAAGCTGACCTTCTAGTACAGAAGAGAATGGCCAGTGAGTGAGCAGGGATGACATGGTGTGAAGTAGCCTCCACGGGATAAGGTGAGGCCCAGCCCCAACCTGGGGAGCACAGAGACTGGAGAATTAGAAATCATTCCCATCCGTGGACCCACAGCCTCAAGTGAGTGTACAGCCTGAGAATGAGGGACAAACAGCAACCTCCCAGCCAGCTATTTTTTTTTTTTTTGAGATGGAGTCTCGCTCTGTCGCCCAGGTTGGAGTGCAGTGGCATGATCTCAGCTCAGTGCAACCTCCACCTCCCAGGTTCAAGCGATTCTCCTGACTCAGCCTCCCGAGTAGCTGGGACTACAGGCCCCCATCACCACGCCCAGCTAATTTTTGTATTTTTAGTAGAGACAGGGTTTCACCATGTTGGCCAGGCTGATCTTGAACTCCTGACCTCATGATCCACCCACCTTGGCCTCCCAAAGTGCTGGGATTACAGCAGTGAGCCACCGCACCCGGCCCCATCCAGCTTTTAAAAAGAAAAAAAGCAACCCTCCTCCACTCCTCTCCAACATCTTTTCAGAAGACCAGGAAAAAACAGCCTCAGGCACCGAGTATGGGTGGGCAGGTGCGGGGCCTGGTGCTGTCACTGACGGGTGGCCCAGCAGGGTTAAAGGGGAGGTGGCCCAGCTCCTCCAGGACCCGGGAGACCTGACACAGGCACACTCAAGTGCACCGGATAAAGAGGCTACGAAAACACGGTAGCCCCTAATGAGTTATTTTTGCGCTTGGATGAGCGAAGGGCTGCTTCAGGAGGCTAGACGAAAACCTGCCCCGCTTTTGTGTGGAGAAACCGCAGGCACTTTCCACCCCTTTCTTGGTAGGGGGTTCTAAAAAGAAGGCCTTTTGGAGTCTTCACGAGAGAGGTGGATTTTAAGGGCGACCTTGGGTCATACAGAACGAATCAAGCGAAAACAATAAGAAAATGAGCCTGACAGTCAGCAAGAATCTGAGGACTTTATCAAAAAGAATTAGAAATGGACAAATTCACTGGGCGCTGCGAAGGATCAAATCTGCAAGGTGGCATTGTGTGGCTGGGATTAGATTATTTATTCATTGTTAATTTATTTATTTATGTATGTGCAAATGACCTTGCTGCTGCAGATGCTAAAGGGCCTCTGAAAAGGCCGGGATTTTTAGATCCAGGCCTAGAATATTTGTCCATTTAACTCATTCTTTCCTTAAGGCGATCAGCACTGACTTTTATCTAAGGAGATAGAGGAGGAAAAACCATATGTGTTCAGGGAACGATACAGGACTCAAGCAGCTCTAAGGACCCAAGTATTTCAGCTTCATTCAAGATTCTGGGGAAGACTCCATGCAGTTTCATGTCCAACAAATTAGCAAATGAATGCTTATGTCAATATGTGAAAAATCCCTGGTTAGTTTAAACAGATAAAAAAGCCTCTGGGGAAACCCCAGAAAATGCACGCTCTTTTTCTTTCTCTTTTTAGTCAATATAATTTAGTTTTTAAAAGAAGGCATAGCACTTTCAGAGTTCTATGAAAACCCACAAAAGTTACACAAAATAAAAAAGTCTAATGGATCCTTGATCTTGTACATGCTTAAAATAGTCTCAATGTGACTCACTGGAAGAAATAAGGAGATTGAATCAGCCATTCTCCGTATCGTGTTCACTATTCAATAGCATCCTGCCCAAATTGAAAAGCAGAGAAGCCATCTTCACCTCTTATACACGCCTAAGGAGTGAAAAACAAATAATTACTCTGTATGTATGACAACATAGTTTGTAGAGGGAACCTGAGGGTGAAATCAATAATGATCTTATTTTCTCTAGGTTTAAGCAAATAATGATGAACAAAAATGGTCATCCTATGCTCCTGCTGACCCAGCACAGTGGGGACGCTGTGTAGGACATGACCTTTGGGGGAAGAGAACACAAGAACTCAGCGTGAGGGATTCAGACAAGAAGTCAAATGTATTGAAGCCAGTAAATTCTTCCTGAGGAGAAAGACCCCCTTACTCTGCAAAAGAGATATATGACAGCTGACAATTTCTGGAGGAGAACCTTTCTACTAAATTGGTAAGGGGTGCTAAGCAAATGATATGACTTGGGAAACAATGCGTTTCATAATATATGGCTGCCTCTCAAGGTGAATTCGAGACCTGTCTTGAATTACAAAGAGATAAGCTTTCTCCAAAAGGGGAGAAAGTCAAAGAATGAAAAAAGAAAAGAAAAACCAAGGGAAACCCCTTTAAATATAACAGCAAGATCTTCTTTCACATATTCAGTTTGTTCTTGGTCCTTAAAATATTTAGCACCCAAGTGCTAAATAAATTATTAAGTTCTAAGTGTGAAAAGGGAAAACATAAAGGACTTTTCTATACTGCTGAACCTCATTACTTTATTCTCAGTATTTTGAAAGTGGATATATTGACACTAAATACCAAACTACCTAAAGAATAAAACCTTCCAAATAATTTCTCTGCTCAGACACTGCCTTGGACTTAGCTGAGAGTGAAAGGGTAGTCGATCTAAAATCAACAACAGCTGGAAGCCAAAGCTCCATCAAATTATGAATTCCTCAGGTCTGTCTTTAACTTTTAAATCCCATAATTAATTTTCCTGTATTAAAGTTTTATTTTGTTTGTGGCACATTGCAATGTAGTGATAGATGCCTGCTTTGAATAGGAATTTTAAAATCACTTATTCCTAGTTAGGTTTTTATTTGTAATAGGGATAGCGCTGCTTGAAACAGTAACACTTCGCATTTAAGTTTTTCCCCGTAATGCAGATGAGCCTTCTTTCCCATTATTCCTAATTAAGGAGCTTTTCATTTTAATACTGTGACAGAGTGAAAAAAGGAGTAAAAGGAAAGCTCTACCCCAATGTATTTTATAAAATCGACTGCTTAGAAACACCGTGGTTTATTATTCCTGGTGGCACAGCTTGTTATTTTTTTTCTTTCTGTTGGGCTTCATTTCATTGCACTTCACAGATACCGAGTTTTTTCTTTTTTTCTTTTCTAGTATTTCTTTGTTATTTCTTCAGCTTTTATTTTAAGTTCCTACTCACTTGCAAATTTTTTTACAGAGTACAAATTAATGCCCAAATGCCAAAGTACATGTACCCCAAAGAACTTGTCATTTAAAAACAAAAAACGTTGACATTCAGGCATTCATCTGTACTCTGTAAAAAACCGGCGAATGAGTAGTTTCTGAAGGGAAGGAGAGAAGCACCTTTATCACTTTGTTATTCTCTTGTCATCTATGAAGTTTGATTTATTGGAAACTACCAAGAAAGAAATTAGCAGAAATCATCACAGCAAGACTCTTAAAGGAATAGATTGTATTTAGAAAGGAATTAGCTGGAAAAAAAAATTGCAAAATCTTTAAGTGCCAATTTTCCCCTTAATTTTCACCAGCAATATCCATTTCACAAATGCTGGTTCTGAGCTTGAAATGTCAAAATAATCAATCAAAAATAAACATGCCCAAGTACTGAATTTTATCATTAAAATACTTTGTTTTTAATTGAGTGCTGGGAGATCTTTTTGTTCATAACTGCTCATGCAGAACACAAGCAGATGTTCTGGTTTTGTGAGGGCATCATAGATAGGGTGCTGCTCCTTAGTTGTGGGAGATTCAGAGCTGGCAAAGAAATTCAAAAGTTATCTTTTATAAGCCTGAATATCACACAAAGCAATTAAACCCAAATGCATCTGTATTTTACCACACTTACCCTTTTCAAGTCAGGCACAGGTATTCGTTCTCTCTTTTCATGATAGCAGTAAGCAACAGCAACAAATATTGCTGCCTTAGAATATTCCAGGCATTGTGCAAAGCAATTACCATAGAATGTCTCCTTCAGACTCAAAATAACCTGTGAGATAGCTGTGATTATTTCCATCTTCTGGAAGAGGAAACTAATCATCCACAAGGCTAAGTCACCCTTCCCAGGTCAGATCATAGTGAATGGCAGAGCTGGGATTTGAACTTGTGCCAGTCTAATTGCAGAGCTCAAGCTCTTAGATACTATGTGTCTGCCTCTTTTAAGCATCAGTCACTTCTGCTTCTTGCTTTTAATTACTTAAAAATGATTTGATTTTACATTGCAAAATGGCTTCTAATTAACTCGACCCCATCATTAACAGGCCATACTAGTGTACTTTCTGTAGGGTGGCTTGATTTGTCCCTGGAGATGTTGACAGGACTCTGTGAGGGTTTCAGGTGCCACTTCCCCCTCTCTTCCAGAAGCTGCAGTCCTTTCCTAATGGCAAGTCTGCTCACCAGCCCCCAGCTTCCTCTCTCACAACACCCATCATCCCAGACCCACCATGTTCTTTTCTCTGCCTTTTTCTGCTTTATTAGCTCTTCTCTCACCTAGTGCTGAATACTGCCTGCTAACAATAAACATTGCTATATTCACTTCTATGTACTCGGCACTGTTCTGAAGGTTCTACATGCAGGAAGTAGCTATAGCCTCATAACAACCCTACTGGGGAGGTACAGTCATTGATCCTTATTTACAGATATGGAACAGAGACACGGATTGAGTCACTTCACAAAGATCACACAACTAGGAAGTGACACAGGTCACTTCTTAACCAATGTGTTGATCGTGTGATGGCACCTTGAATCGTGTGCTTGTGTGCTTCTTGTCTGCCTCCTATTTTTGGTATGTAACAGAAGAGGAGTTTCTGTCTTGCTCACCAGTGGGTCTGCCGGCTCTAGAAGAGGGCCTAACGTACAGTAGGTCCCAGTAAATACATGTTGACCGACTGACAGCTTCTCTTCCGTCTTGGCTTATCAAGGGCATTTCCCTGATCCCTGCTGATATTGCCATCACCCAAGCCCATCTTTACCTTCACAGGATGAACTGGTCATTCATAGAGTAGTGTCGTCTTCAGGTCTTTTGCTCTCTTCAAGTCTGAAGTTTGGGGCAGCGAGGGCACTCGAAGGTCTCTGAGATGGAAGAAACCTTAGAGACACGCTTCTCCGCCCTGCTCAGTGCCTTACAAAGGTCATGCCTCCCTGCAAACTGCATCCCCTGAGCCCCTGAGCCTCTGGCTTTGAGCTGGATTTGCCAGTGAGAGAGAGCAGGAAGTGGAGGGCCAGGAAGTTCGAACTCTGCTGCTTCTGTGCCTTGGCACCACAATTCTGGCAGAAGCTGCTCCCTCTGTGACTACCCGTTCCGGCTGGGGGATCCCCCTCCAGCTCTTGCTGACCCCTTCTACAGCTCCCTTGGTCTCCTTAAACAGCACTGCTCTCCTTTGCTCCCTCAGGCCTGATGGTAGGCCTCCCCACTGTTGCTTGCTCCTGGGTACTTCAAGATCCTTTATAGGCTCCCTCAATCCTGCTCACATCTCTGTAAATAGCTCCTTCGTTAGATATGCTTCAAAACCCCAGCTGAAAGTTCCTTCTTCCTGGTTAAGTTGGCAATTCCCATCTAATGCAGCAATCCCCTCTGTAACATCCCAGCCTCTGTTTACCCACTTCCAGCATTCCATGGCATCTACTCCATTCATAGACTGTCCTAGTTATTAACATGCTATTCCTTTCTTGGAGGCAAAAAAGGTTTGCTTCCCGTGAAATTCCGTTTCTGTCATCTGAGGCACACAGGATAAGCTTCCTCTTCCCTCTGCCTGACAGCCCTGTAAATATCTCATCGCAGCTGTCAAGGTCTCCCCCAAGTCTGCTCCTCTCCAGGCGCGATGCATTCCACTTATTTTCCACTTTCCATTTCTCCATGCTCCGGTTTAAGCACCTGAAAATGCGGGAGTGAAGAAATGGGAGAAAAAATTTATAATAATTGATAGGTGTGAGTGGTAGGATCAAGAAACCAGGAAGGGAAGAAAATCCCTATTTCTGGGCTTATCCCTGAGGCTGACTTGTCAGCGTCCCATTATACCTCTTGTATTGTTATTGCCACTTAAACTCATATATTACTTCATCCATTCTCTTTTTTGTATTTTTTGTTGTGAAAATAGAATAGCATAAAATTTACCACTTTAACCATTTTTACATGTACAGTTCAGTGGCATTAAATACATTCAAAATGTTGTGCAGCCATCACTGTCATCCATTTCCAGACCTTTTACATCAATCCAAGCAGAAACTCTGCCCATTAAACAACAAATTCCCATTCCCTCCTCCCTCAGTCCCTGGTAATCTCTATTCTATGTTCTGTCTCTATGAGTTGCCTATTCATGTAAATAGATTCATACAACATTTGTACCTTTGTGTTTGGCTTATTTCATATAAAATAATGAGTTCAGGGTTAACCCATGTTGCATTATGTATCAGAATTTCTTTCATTTTTAAGGCTGACTAATATTCCACTGTATGTATATACCACATTTTGCTGATCTGTTCATCTGTTGACAGACACTTGGGTTGTTTCCATCTTTTTAACTATTGTGAATAATGCTGCTATGAACAAATATCTGTTCAAGTCCTTGCTTTCAGTTCTTTTGGATATGTATCCAGAAGTGAAATTGTGAGATCATGTGCTCATTCTATGTTTAACCTTTTTGAGAAACTGCCAAGCTGTTTTCCACAGTGTTAACACTATTTCTCATTCCTACCAGCAGTGCCCAAGGGTTTCCATCTTTCCATATCCTCAACTGATGCTTGTTTTTCCGTTTCGTTTTCTTCTGTTTTTAGTTGAAACAAGGTCTCACTCTGTCACCCAGGCCTGAGTGCACTGGTGCAATCTCAGCTCACTGCAGCCTCTGCCTCCTGGGCTTAAGTGATCCTCCCACCTCAGCCCCCCAACTATAGCTGGGATCACAGGTGCACGCCTCCATGACGGCTAATTTTTTTTAGTTTTGGTGGAAGTGGGTTTTCACCATGTTTCCTAGGCTGGTCTCAAACTCCTGAGCTCAACCAATCTGCCTATCTTGGTCTCCCAAAGTGCTGGAATTACCGGCATGACCCACTAGGCCTGGTCCAATGCTTGCCTTTTTAAAAAACAATAGTCATCCTAACAGGTGTGACCATTCTCTTTAAAATTAAAAAAAAAAAAAAAAGGCTGGTCACGATGGCTCATGCCTGTAATCCCAGCACTTTGGGAGGCCAAGGCGGGCAGATCACGAGGTCAAGAGATGGAGACCATCCTGGCCAACACAGTGAAACCCCGTCACTACTAAAAATACAAAAATTAGCTGGGCGTGGTGGCGTACACCTGTAGTCCTAGCTACTTGGAAGACTGAGGCAGGAAAATCGCTTAAACTCGGGAGATGGAGGTTGCAGTGAGCCGAGATCGTGCCACTGTACTCTAGCCTGGCAACAGAGTGAGACTCTGTCTCAAGAAAAAAAAAACTAAATTTTTTTTTTAAAAAATGGTTTATTGGGGTAACTGACATACAATAAACAGCAATATTTAACATGCATAATTTGGTACATTTTGACATATGTATATATCCATCACCATCAAGATTAGTACTACTGTTTCTATTACCCCAGAAGTTTCCTGAAGTTCCTTCATGATCCCACTCTCCTATTCCTCCGCACTCCCTTCCCCAGGCAACTTCAACCACTTCTTAATCCCCCATGCACTTCAGTTCCCCTTACCTCGCCTGCTCATTTCCCTCCATCTGTGAAGCTTGATCTCTTGGATCCAAGATGAGGGCAAAATTTATTAGCAGATACATTCAGTAACTTTTACACATCCCAAGTCCCCTACTCCCAGCAAGCCAACCATGAGTAACAAGAACTTATGAAACTTGAGAGCAAGTTGAAAGTTAAACCTTCAGTCACTGCTTATACCTCCCTCTTGTCCAAACACATACAAGAAATCAGATTTAAGTTGTGGTTACCTTTGATGTAAGAATTATTATTACAATTTTATAGACAAAGGAACTGAGGCTTGAAGAGGCTAGACAACTTGCTTAAAATACCATAACTCAACATCAAAGGCACAAACCATAAAAGAAAACATTGATAAGTTAGACTAGATAAAAATTTTAAACTTTTGTGCTTAAAAGACACCAATGAGCCGGGCACGGTGGCTCGTGACTGTAATCCTCAACACTTTGGGAGGCCAAGGCAAGTGGATCCCTTTAGCCCAGCAGTTCAAGACCAGCCTGGGCAACATGGTGATACCCCCCATCTCTACCAAAGACACAAAATAGCTGGGTGTGCTGATGCACATTTGTAGTCCCTGCTACTCAGGAGGCTGAGGTGGAAGAATTGCCTGAGCCCGGAAGATCAAGCTATAATGAGCTGTGATTGTGCCACTGCACTCCAGCCTGGGTAGAGAGTGAGACCCTGTCTCAAAAAAACAAAAAAAAACACCACTAAGAACATAAAAAGAAGTCACAAGGCTAGGATAAGATGTGTGCAAATCATATATATGATAAAAGACTTAAATCTAGAATATATAGAGAGCATTTACAATGACCAACACATAGAACGTTCTTGACAAATGACCAAATTTTTTAAATGAGCAAAAGGTTTGAATTGATATTTTCCCAAAGGTGAAATATCAATGTCTAATGTACAAAGAAAGATGCTCAAAAATCGTTATTCATTTGGGAAATGCAAATTAAAACCAGAAGAAGATACCTCTAGATACCCACTAGGATGGCTATAATGAAAAAGACAGACAATCAAGTGTTGTTAAGGAAATAGGGAAATTGAAAGCCTTATGCATTGCTAGTAGGATTGTAGAATGGTACAGATACTTTGGAATGCAGTTTGGCAGTTTCTTAAAAACTTAAACATAAACTAACAATAAAGCTCAGCAATTCTACTTCTAAGAATCTATCAGAAAAATGAAAGTCCATGTCCACACAAAGATACGTGCACAAAAGTTTATAGCACCCTTATTCATGCTAGTCCAAAACTGGAAACAGTCTAAATAGCTATCCACTGATGAATGAATGTAGTACATTCCTACAATGGAATACTATTCAGCAATGAAAAGGAATGAATTCCTATACATGCTACAACATGGATGAACCTTGAAACCATTAAGTGAAAGAAGCTAGACACAAAATATGAACTGCATAATTGATTTCATTTATAGGAAATATCTAGCAAAAACAAATTTACAGGAGCAGAAAGCAAATGGAAATGTTCTAAAACTGGATTATGGTGGTGGTTCCATAACTCAACAAATTTGCCAAAATCACTTACAATGGGTAAATTTTATTATATGTAAATTATACTTCAATAAACCTCCTTGTAAAATTACACCACTGATAAATGGTAGCACAACATATAAAGAAAAGTTATCTTGAAAGATCTATGATTAATAAACCTACTCAAAGATGTAGGATATAGAATATATAAGTTGGTGCTAGAGTTCCTCAACCTCCCTAAAAATTAACAAGAAGCTTATTTGGTGGGGGGTTGTACTAACCAATCATACTTTAATTAATTCTTTCATTAAAAGCCATTATTTTATAGCCTTTTACTGTGTTTTAGATTTCTCACAGTTTTACTTCAGTCTATTATATTCCCTGAAGACTTTGTTAAATATATACGGTGGGTGTATTTTTGTGATTTTAGTTTAAATTTGCTTTATGTGAATTCTTACAGTTGAAAACATTTAAGTATAGAATAAACCATTAGTATGAATATGTTTATATGACACAAGAACAATCTTGGAACTTCTTTGAGGGTGTCCAAATGACTGCTGACTGTGCTAATTGCATCAATCACGTATCCATACATGTTCTTTCTATAAAATACCGGTTGCTAGTTATGAGGCGTTATGGCTTCATGGATATAGATAGAATATTCCACCTAAGTGATCTGGCAGAAGCCACAACATCCACCTTCCGTCCTTCCCTCCCTTCTTAGCTAGGCAGAAAAGCTACTCAGAATAAAGACTACATTTCCCAGCCATCTCTGCAGCTAGGTTTATCCCCCGACTAAATTCTGCCTGTAAGATAAAAGCAGAAGCGTTTGCAAGTGCCCTTCGAATCATGCTTAAAGGGAATAGACTCAGCTAGAAGGAACCCCTTTCCACCCTTAGGCCTTTTCCCCTTCTTCAGGCCTGCCACAAGAAAATGGAGGCCACAGCAACTGTGAGAGCCACGATGTGACCACGAAGGCAGGAAACAGCTTTGGAAGGTAGAGAGCCTGGGCAATACCCTGAAGCTGCCACATCACCAGGGGCTGCTGCCTGCATTCTTTTCTTACAGACCAGAAAAGCATGCTTCTGTCCCGGTGAAGACATAGGGGCCAAGTTTCTTCTACTCACACAAAGCCTCATCCGAAGTGACACAAGGTCTAACAGAAAAAGAATCCAACGGAATCCTTTCTCTAAGGAATGAGCGGAGGGAAGAGAGCAAGGAAGTGAAGTTCTTTTTTTTTTCCCCCCCCCGAGATGGAGTTTTCCCTGTTGTTGCCCAGGCAGGTACAATCTCGACTCACTGCAACCTCCACTTTCTGGGTTCCATCGATTCTCCTGCCTCAGCCTTCCAGCCTCCCAAGTATCTTGGATTACAGGCATGCACCACCACGTCTGACTAATTTTTTGTATTTAGTAGAGACGGGGTTTCACCATGTTGGTCAGGCTGGTCTCAAACTCCTGACCTCAGGTAATCCACCGGCCTCGACCTCCCAAAGTGCTGGGATTACAGGCATGAGCCACCACACCTGGCCAGAAGTGAGGTTCTACAGCAAGATGTCTGTGAGGCCTCAGCAGAGAGGTCCAGTCACACTCAGTAGCCATGGCTAACAACTATACCTCCTATGCTGGAAACCATCTCAATAATGAGATTCGTAGAACTATACTTAATGACTGCTCCCTAGCAATGCAGCAAAAGCCAAATACACACACATATCAAATGTTCACATCCAAAATCGGGTTTATTTCTTCCAACATAAAGATTAGAGAATTATTGTAAGGTGAAAGCTAAGTTCATCAAGGAGTTCCTAAAATGCCAATCTAATCAGAAGAAACTTCTCAAAATTCTCAAACTCTGCAGTTTCTTAAAATCCTTAAAAATACAGTACTTGTTGATCATATATAAGATGAATGTATTATCTAGCTTCTCTTTCTCTAAATTATGTACCACTCAGACTTAGACTCACTAAGACCTGTGTGCTACTCCTCTCAAGTGTTAATGAATACAATATAATAGCTAGCTTAGTTCTGTGTGCAGATAAATGTGTAATAATTTTTTGTGTGAGAAAAATGTGAATTTTAAAAATTTTTAATTATTATTATATTATTTTATGTAGGACCCTGCTCTGTCACCTGGGCTATATAGTGCAGAGACGTGATCACAGCACACTGCAGCCTCAACCTCCTGGGCTCAGGTAATCCTCCCACAGCTTCCTGAGGAGCTGGGACTACGGGCATGTGCCACCACACCTGGTTATTTTATTTTACTTTATTTTTTTGGAGATAGTGTCTCCCTATGTTCCCCAGGCTGGCCTTCAGGTCTTGGCCTCAAGTGATTCTCCTGCCTCAGCCTCCCAAAGGGATGGGATTATAAGCATAAACCACCATCTCCAGCCTAAATGTGATGACTGTGAGACCTATGATTATGGTTTGCTGGCGGTAGTACAGGGCAGATAATGTGTATGCCAGTATCTTCAGTGAGGAATTGCTGCAAAGTGTAGGTGAGTTCACTGGTGGAATACAGTGTGGACTGGTAGTTTGGGCCCTACTGCAGATGTATTGCCAATTTGAGGCTTAGAGATCTTACAAAAGTACTTAGATCCACACAAACATTAATTCCTGCTCTCATATCACACAGCCAGCTCTCGAGGCTGAAGAAAGACAAGAAGCTTGCGTAGTTAACATGGAAGTTTAATTTGGGCCTTACTCATTCAATAACAGATGGAACTTTTGATTCTGGAAATTTCGAACAGTTTCTATAAGGTTAAAATCAATGGAAAAACTGAAAATCTCACAGATGTTGTTAACATTGAATGTTTCAAAAATAAAATCACAGTTGTTTCTGAGAAACAGTTTTCTAAAGGGTCCTTAAAATACCTCACCAAGAAATACCTTAAGGAGAACAATCTTTGTGCTTGGCCTTCAGTGGCTGCATTCTGCAAGGAGTCTCCTGGACCTCACTGCGTCCCCATCAGTCACAGTGAAGATGGATGAGTCTGAGGACCAGGTAAAGCTTTTTTCCCAGGGCAAATTGAGCATATGTGAGAAAGAAACATCTAGAAACTGACTTTCAGTTTAACAGTAAATAAAAACGTGTACTCTTAAAAAATTAATTCCTGAAACTAGTCTTCCGTAGAAACCTCACCTTTCTTGAGTCTCAAATTTCTTCCCTGTTCTGGAAAGAAGATGGACAATATGACCTCTACAGTTCCCTTTAGTGCTAGCTTGCTGAGGACATGAATTCTCTTCTGGAAGTAACCAAAAAATAAAAATAAATATTAAAACAGTGTATACACACGAAGTAAATACATTGTCTTCAGATTTGCTGAGATGGAAATGTTCTTGGAATAAACCAACGTGCTTCAGGATGTATGTAGTAAGTAAACGATTTGGCTTCTGAGACAAATGATCTTTCCCTTAGGATTTCAAGTCACTAGTTACTTCAGACCTTTAAAGTTGACAGTACTATGTTAAAACTAAAAATACATGTTACTGTGGAAATCAAAGAGGGACTTGGCATATAAGTAGTTGTCCGATCTTGATACTTTTAATAGACCTTCTTGATACAGATACCCTTGGCTGTCTGCCCTGGCTGAGAGAACCACATGCCAGGCTTATCCTACTGGGTAGCTAAATGCAACCCTGTGAGAAATACAGTGGTCACAAAGTTCTTCTGCTTTGGGCTTGTCTAAAATTCTTCCCTACGGTTTAATGCACAGTGTGTGATTATCCTGGTTAGTCAGCCTAATGTGCCCCAAGGGAAACAACCCAGAGCGGTTTAGAAATTCCAAAGTGGGACTGGAAGCCCCTGGGCCAACAGGCCAAAGGAGTGGTTTACTTTGACATTCTGAGAGCCCAAAGTCCTCTCACAAGGTACATTTGAAGTTCCTGGAATCTAAACCTCTCCGAAATCCATTTGGTTCATCAAGAACTAACTGGACAGTCATGACAAAGGTTACATACTGTGACTCACACCAGGTAGGCTGTGATTTTCTAGTAAGCAACATTGCTCCTTACCTATTAAATTATCCCATATTAATTTGTATGCCAGTTTTTTTATTGTTAAAGTCATACAGCCAAATTCTGAAATGGGTGAATCTCTAGGAACAGAGACTAGATCACTGGTTGCCTGTGGCTGGGGCAGGGGATTGACAATAAAGGCTGAGGGAGATGTTCTGGGTCTTGATTTTGACAGTGGTATGCATTTATCAAATCTACTCAACTGTGTACCTAAAAGGGGTCAATTTTATTGTATGTAAATTATACTCCATACACCTGAGTTCAATTTTTTTTAATCATATGTCAAAAAACACAAACCAGATAACCATATTTGATCCAATTCTCTGGGTATTTTAAATATCCTGCATGCTTATGAAAACCCTGGCCAGAATCAGCATGTCAACTGCTAACATAGGTATTAGACCAGAAGGACCCCAGACAAATGACGCCTAACATTTGCAACCAGTGCTGCCAGGAAGTCTCACTTAAATTGAACAATATTTTATCATCCACTACATGGAATACATTCAGTAGTGGGTAACGTAGGCAATTAGGCCAGAATACTAGATCATAGTTATCTGGGATGCTAATGTGGAATTACACCAGCTTAGTCTCTAAAACTCTAACATTTATTACCTGAAAATTCTGTCACACGCAAGTTTCAGGATGCATTAATAAAATGCTCGTTTATTTCTTTAGACACTTTGATGAATGCTTCAATAGCATTTTCTTAATTTTCTTATGATTAATCCCTAATAATTTTTTCTACATATAATACTTCAAAACTTTGCAATCTGCCTCAATGGATTTTGTCACAGGCTTTTCCATGCCAGCACTGCTAAATTTACGAATCTCAACTTACTGACTGGCTTCATTCATTAACAGGTCTCAGCGTTCATGCGATATAACATGCTCTAAAAGAATTAGCGTAAGATTGCAGCATTTCATTCCTTACACTGAAAAGACGAATTTTATTGCTAAAATCAAATATCTAAAATTGTTTTCCTAATGTCTGAAATTCTTTTTCTACACTAAGAAATACATTTTACAGCTTAACCCAGTATACACACACACACACACACACATGCATGCACGCACACATGACGCGAAAAAAAAGGTTCCATGAAAAAATACCCTTACTATATGAGGAGCACTCTGACATTCTATTCTATTTTGTTCTTTCCTAAATGCTGGTGATGACACATTAAATTAATTTTAAGACCTATTAATGGATTCCAGCCCACTATTCGAAAAGCACTGTTTTAGGCCTTCCATATGTTAATATCTCTGCTTGGAATATCATTCACTTTTTCTTTTCCTGGACAACTCTTAGCTGTCTGTCAAGATCCAGCTTAGAGCATCTATCCATCTCCTGCTCCCTGGATTAGTACCCTCCGTGCTCCCACAGAACCTCTTACATCAAGACACTGTGTTACCATCTCCACACCATTGTGTCGCCTGCTCTTGGCTGTGAGACCCTAGAGGACAGGGAGGGAGTTGCTCATCCATTTGCCCCACCCCCAGGAGACAGTGCCCACCACAGAGAAGACCTTCAATGAAGATTGGCTTCATGAGCCATTCATCTGGTCCAGTTTTCATCTGGGTAGATTGAGATGGCCAAGATCACGAAGTCTGGCCATCCCCTGAGGGAACTCTTACACATTCAGTAGCAGAGCCACCCAGAGGTGTCTAATTTTAGGCAAGAGTGCTTCTCTCACCATTATGGTTTAAAGAAGCAATTTTCAAACTTTTTAATCTAAGAATTCCTTTACACTCTTAAAATTAATCAGGACCCCAAACCACATTGATTTATGTAGGAGATAATTATTTCTATATGTATAATTATACTGTGAAATCCAGAACAAATCAGTTCATTCTATCAATGTTTACCAATACAAAAACTGAGAAATACTTAAAACATAAGAGTACACAGCACACTTTTCAGTAGCCATCAGAGCAATGATGTCATCACGTGTCACTTCCGCACACTCCACTCCATGCTTGTCAGAACGAGCGTGAAAAAGGCAAATCACATCTTAATACTATCACAAAATAGTTTTGACCCCATGGGCCCCTGAACGGGTCTCAAGGACTCCAAATAGTCCTCAGACCACACTTTGAGAACCTCTGATTTAGAGCATTTAAGCCACAGACACGGTTGCTTAAGGAGGCCAATAAAAAACACCTCTGCCTTTATCACTTGGGTCTGGAACTGAGAGATAAGTATTATGTGGGTCAGCTTTCTTATTGACAGAGCTCTCGGATAGGATAATATAGCATAATTGCATGATAATAATGATCTTCTGAATATTGTACCCCAAATTTACTACCTACTCACAGTGCTAAAAACGGCAGCTCTCTCGTAGAGGCAGACTCCTGTAAAACTTTTGAGCCAGAAGGGCAGTCTAGAATGCAAGCACCCTGTGGGCAGTGGCTGCCAAGGCAGAGAAAGGGGCTGGGCTATGCTCTCCTACAACGCAAATCAGAAAAATGTCACCCTTACCGGGCGTGGTGGCTCACACCTGTAATTCCAGCATTTTGGGAGGCCGAGGTGGGTGGATCACCTGAGGTCAGGAGTTCGAGACCATCCTGGCCAATATGGAGAAACTCCCATCTCTACTAAAAATACAAAAAATTAGCTGGGCATGGTGGTGCATGCCTGTAATCCCAGCTACTTGGGAGGCTGAGGCAGGAGAATCGCTTGAACCAGGAGGCAGAGGCTGCAGTAAGCCAAGATCGCGCCATTGCACTCCAGCCTGGGCAACAAGAGCAAGACTCCATCAAAAAAAAAAAAAGAAAGAAAAGAAAGAAAGAAATGTCACTCTTCTCTTCCTGGAAGGAGAAAATAAGGAGGTAGAAGAGAGAAGCCAAGAATATTATGCTAGTGGGGCTCCCTCAACAAGTAAAAGAATATCAGGAATGGATAATAAGGGCTAGGAGAGATGGCTCATGCCTCTAATTCCAGCACTTTGGGAGGTCGAGGTAGGGGGATCACTTGAGGTCAGGAGTTCGAGACCAGCCTGGCCAACATGGAAAAACCCTGTCTCTACTAAAAATACAAAAATGAGCCAAGCATGGTGGTGTGCACCTGTAATCCCAGCTATTCGAGTGGTTGTAGCAGGAGAATTGCTTGAGCCCGGGAGACAGAGGTTGCAATGAGCCAAGGTCACACCACTGCACTCCAGCTTGGGTGACAGAGCGAGACTCCACCTCAAACAAAAAAATGGATAATCAGTATTACCCCATATGGCACTGAGCAGCAACTCTCTTGTGTTGCCTAAAATTACCTATTATAGCTAAGAGTACCAGTTGTATGACATTTTCTTATCAATAAAAAAAAACCTGCATAATTTGTGAACCTCTTTGTAAGAGGGAATAAATGAAACACTGAGGTATTATTTACGCTCGCGGAAATGGGCACTACATTTTAATACAGTAACATTCCTGTATGTTAATGTCTGCTTGGACCATTGTTCACCTTTCTTCTCCCGGTTCATTCTTGCCTTTACCTGCAAGTGCTATGCTAACATGTTAAATAATTTTCTTTTTTTTTTTTTTGAGACAAGAGTCTTGCTCTGTTGCCAGGCACCAGGCTGGAGTGCAGTGGCGTGATCTCGGCTCACTGCAACCTCCACCTCCCGGGTTCAGCAATTCTCCCGCCTCAGCCTCCCGAGTAGCTGGGACTACAGGCATGTGCCACCACACCCAGCTAATTTTTGCATTTTTTAGTAGAGACGGGGTTTCACCATGTTGGTCAGGATGGTCTCGATCTCCTGAACTCGTGATCAGCCCACCTCCATCTCCTAAAGTGCTGGGATTATAGGTGTGAGTCACTGCGCTGGGCCTAAATAATTTTCTTAAAAATCTCAGATACTTGTCATCTATATTAGGAATAATGTGTCTTCTTAAAGTAACTCTAGGTTGAAGAATTTCTACTTATAAGCATCTATTCAACAAAGACAAATCCTGGAATGGGGATGGAAATGATGGTTCATGTCTTAGCAAAGTACCAGTATATCTACTAAAACTGGGTACTACTTGAACTAACATAAGCACAGCAAAGGTCAGAACTAGGTTGTTTTTCACAGTCAAAAGCACATTCTCCCAAGTTTTCTGTTCCTCAAATACTACATACAAGATTAAGCAGCATTACATGTAAACAATATCCCTTGAACGTAAACAATATCCCTTGAGCATATACATTCATGACATAAAGAGACACTAAATTAAAGTGTCTGGTGAGTATTGTCAAGTCTTTCTTGCCAAATAGAATGATTTTGTTGAATAGATACTCTTGGCCTAGAGAAGTGCTAAAGTATTCCTGAGTTTTCCCCTCTGTCTCACACTTGCAGTGTTTCAGGTAGCAAGACTTCCATCATTTCTGTCCCGATAAATATCCCTGGAAGGGAAGAGATGTCAATGATATTAAATTACAGCACAGCTTGGATGTCAATGCCACAGGAAAAAGGAGAGATGGGAAAAGAAACTGCTATCACTGAGCAAGGTTTCAAAATGTAAAATTTCCCATGTACTTTAGACAAACATAAATCTTTGAGAAACCAGAAAGAACTTAAGACCTTCTGATTCAAAGGGCACAGTCCAAATCTTTTTATAGATTCCTCAGAAAAACAACTTAGGATAGGATAGATAAAAGTTGTCAGTGTTTTTTTTACACAAAATAAAGTTAGAGTGATGTTTAAATGAAGCAATGAGATAAAAATAAAAGACTAAAACTCTTTAGAATAAAGATTTATGAGTAAGTCAAGGCAAAGCTTCATTTCAATTTGGAGTAAAAGTGTGATTATGAAGCTAAAAACCAAGAAATTGAACTCTAGGCTTCATATTACTTCTTAACATTTTCCTCTGCCAAACAAAGAAAGGTCATTTTTTCCCTCTTCCCTTTCCCGTCCCTTTTTGAGGGGCAATCTTTACGAAATGAAATGTGTTCTAAAGATTACATCCATTCTGTCCCGTCTTCTAACACAAGGAGTTTTACCAAATGTGGTTCACTTGGTTATTTTCTTCTGCCCAATCCCAATATCTGAGTGTGTATGCTTAGGTTTCAAGCTACTGCCAAATTTTTCAGTTTCTTTCAGTGCTCACACCCACTGGAAGCAGAAGTTTCTTAGCAGCAACAATATTAATTAAATAAAGCAAAACCCCACTGTTTACTAACTGCATATATAATTTCCTACCCAAGTACAAATTTCAAAGTTAAGTGTCTTCACCAAATAAACTGAGAAACCCTAGACAGTGGGAAGACACAAGCATGCCTCAAGTTGCCAAAGAAAATAAGAAAGACCTGACAAACTACCGGCTAAGCATTAGACAGACACATAGATAGAATCAATGTGCTTTTTCTCATGCAAAGAAAAAAATTAGATGCAAACTTTACATTTAAAACTGCATTGTTCCCCTTTAATCTGGCCACCATCCGAGTGGTGATCTGGATGTTAGAGAAGAGATGAATGGGAGACACTGGCAGGGATTGAAGCTTGGGGATGAATGTGGAAATGTAGAATGGATGTTTCTTTTTTCTAGCTTTGAGTTGACTGTTGTTTCTGTCTGTTTTTTAGAACTGATCTGAGAGGACAGGGAAGTCAGTGTGGGCGGCTCTAAGGAGGCTCCCTCTCTACAGCTGCGGCTCAGAGGATTACGGGGCTTCATCCACAAGGCAACATTGCACAGTAGCCTTTGAACAAAAGTCATGGATACTATTAATGATATGGTAATCCTTAATCGAGCTACCTCCCAGTAGTGATTATACTGACATGGGAAGAATATCTAAGTCGTGGAGGCAGCCCACAACAACACTGTGGCATTGTTCACACCGGGCTTGACCAGGATTCACTTTACCAGCATCTCTAACGTCACCTTTCCCTCATGCCTCCCCACAACCCCTGGCCCCAGCTCCCACTCCCACACCGTCATACCAAAAAAGTAGCAAAGAAAACCCTGATCCTAAACCTTTTTTAGATTTGTTTTTGCAAGTTCCCACACACATTTAGTGTCGTCTCAAAATTCATGCTGTCAACGGTCTCTAGGAATCATTTCCATCTGAGAACAAGACCACACAAAGGTTAGTTCGGTGGGTCTCAGTGAAGATGTTTTAATTGTCTGACAATAGATTCTTCCATTATTTGACTTGCAAATATTGTCCTCTTGCTCTCAGATAACATGTTCAGAATTAGACCATTTGTCAATAAATTTTCCAAAACTCCTTAATTATGATGCGGAGATACAAGTGGTTTCCCATTTGACAAGACTCAATTACAATCCAGCAGGGAAAATCTTACGGCTCACTATACCGTGGGACTCCCCTAAAGGCCAAACCTCATTTACTCATAGATGAGTCCCCATAACATAAGGAAAGTGACCTTCATAAAGAAGGAATATATCTATGATTTGTATGTAACTATATGTGTGGGATAAACGTTTAACACTTCAAATGACTTGTGGTAAATGTACTGAGGCTAAAGAAACTATAACCTAACTACTACCCTGACCTAATTACTATTTTTCCATAGCTCATTAATAGTTTAAAATAATGCCATTTCTCTGCCAACCAAAACAAATCTAAACAAAACCAATAACTAATATAATTCTATGGATACTCTCCCATATTCATGAGACCACATAGAGGATCTTTCTAAACCCCAATAATAAGCCATGCTAACAAACAATGAAATTGGAAAGTGAAAAAAAGTCTGCTTTTTCTAACAAACATCTCTGGAGATCATTGCTCTAACTCAGCCTTTCATTATTATTTGCTAAAAAAAAAATCTGTTGGAAAATACACATATTTTTAGAACTACCATTTTTAATGAATCTGAAATTTATACACTTTATCCAATATATGATTATAAAGGACAAACAAAAAATTGCATACATATAGCATTATTAGAGGCTACAGCCATAAGTAGGTTCATACGGAACACTGTGATAATTTATAAAGAATTTTAGAGTCATGAAATTAATGCCCTGACTTGTATGTTCAGATTAATAATTAGTTTTTTTGTTTGTTTTTTGAAGGCTAGATTTGGGCAAAGATGATAAGGGCAGAAACTTTCCCTTTTCATTTTATATACACTTTTATATTTGGATACTTATAATAACCCTTTATTGCTTTTCTAACTTATAAGAGTAAGTGACCAAAAAAAAAAAAAAAAAAAAAAAACAGGAAGTGCTTGAAACATCTGAATATCTTATCTTCTTCTTCTTTTTTTTTTTTGAGAGGGAGTCTCGTTCTGTTGCCAGGCTGGAGTGCAGTGGCATGATCTCAGCTCACTGCAACCTCCACCTCCCGGGTTCAAGTGATTCTCCTGCCTCAGCCTTCCAAGTAGCTGGGACTACAGGCGCATATCACCACGCCCAGCTAATTTTTGTATTTTTAGTAAAGACGGGGTTTCACCGTGTTGGCCAGGATGGTCTTGATCTCCTGACCTTGTGATCTGCCTGCCTCAGCCTCTCAAAGTGCTGTGATTACAGGCGTGAGCCACCACACTCGGCCATCTTACTTTCTTTAAGTGGTTTATTTTCTGAATTTATTCATATGAAAGGGTCTCTGAGGCAACTTCACAGTTCCAGCAAAGTACAGAGTAAAAGTTTTGAGATTCTGGTTTATGTAAAAATTGGCTACACAAATTAAAAGTCATGTCAAATAAAAGCATAGAAGCTTTAACCTCATCTAATTTATCTACATACATCTTCCACTGCCAAGGGGAAGCGTAGCTGATCATCACCTCACCTAAAAATTATTAAGCATAATTTTCATTACCTGGAAAGTATAATGAGAAAAGTATTAACCTTAGAGCCAAGCAAGCCAGGCCTCGCCACAGAAATATTTTGTTCTGGACTGGTGCAGTGGCTCACGCCTGTAATCCCAGCATTTTGGGAGGCCGAGGCAGGTGGATCATGTGAGGTCAGAAGTTTGAGACCAGCCTGGCCATCATGGTGAAACCCCATCTTTATTAAAAATACAAAAATTAGCCCGGCATCTTGGCATGCACCTGTAATCCCAACTACTCGGGAGGCTGAGGCAGGAGAATTACTTAAACCCGGGAGGTGGAGGTTGCAGTGAGCCAAGATTGTGCCACTGCACTCCAGCCTGGGCAACGGAGTGAGACTCTGTTTAAAAAAAGACAACAGAAATACTTTTTTCTGTGTTCAATGTCTGTAGTTCAAAGATGCACATCTATTTGCTTAAAGAAAGTAGTAAATAAATACTTAAAATTTATATTTAATCTGGATTAGCTATTGTATTATAATATTCTGGCTTCAGTGGATAATTGTCTAGCCTCATGCAAACATTGGGCAAAATGTTTCATAATTGACTTTCTTTAATTCATTAGTTAAATTAAACTCGTGAGAAAATTCAAGTTTCCTATCACATTTTATACATAGAGAAACTAAGGATTACTTTAGGAACTGATTTACTTGGGATGAAGGACTGAAACAATTTCTTCTATTATGCTGCCTACTCTAATTTAAAAGATTTGCTGTCTAATTCAGGGCTGGCCTATAGGAATATAGTGTAAACTACATTCATAATTTTAAATTTGCTAATAGCACACTAAAAAATATGTTTTTAAGTGGAATTAATTTTAATATCTTTTATGTAGCCCAATATATCTAAAATATAATCATTTCAACATGTAATCAATATAAAAATCATTGAGAGGTTTTAACATTCTTTTTTAATACTAAATCTAAATTGAATTCAGACTTAAAAAAATAATTAGTAACCAGAAAACATAAGTGAGCTGCGTGTAAAATCTAAACCTTGTATTGCAAGCCACATTTCAAGTGTAACCTTAATTGTTGGCACAGTGGTGAGTAGCAGAGGCATAACTGCTCGTCCTGACTGTCCAGAAGGCAGGATGGTATTGAGTATGTGGGCTCTGGACAGGTGCAGTCTGGGTTTGCACCCCAGCTCCGCCACTGCAAACTGGAGAAAAATGGGCAAGTTACTTTCTGTGCCCCAGTTTTCCCACATGTGAAACAGAGCTGTTGTAAGAATGAAATGAGTTAATATTTAGTGCCTGACAAGTAGTAGGCATTAAATATTAGCTATTGGTACTGCTATTGCCAGAGAATGAACAAGAGCTAATCCTTATTTATATCCTCCCTCAATGAAATTTGTAAGACACTAGACATGCTAGGTCTATAACAGGGTTTGTCAATGTTAAATTGTGTCCCCAAATGATATGTCAAAGTCTTTATCCCCAGCACCTCAGAATATGCCTTCATTTGAAAATAGGCTAGTTGAGGATGTTACTAGTTAAGATAAGTAGGAGTAGGTTGAGCCCTCAATCTGATAAGACTGGTGTCTGTATAAGAACAAGGAAATTTGGACACAGAGACAGAGACACACAGTGTGCCATATGGCAGCAGAGGAAAAGAGAGTGAAACAGCCACAGTACAAGGCTCACCGGGATTACTAGTCACTCCGAGAAGCAAGGAAAGCGGGGGGAAGGATGCTCCCGAGCCTCAGAGGGAGCGTGCCCCAGCTCACGCCTTGATTTTGAACTTTCAGCCTGTGGAGCTGTGAGAGAATACTTTCCTGTCATTTCAAGCCACCCAGTTTGTGGTATTTCATGATGGCAGCCCTTGGAAAGTATAATAGAGAATTCTTCACCCAAAAGGAAGCACTCTGTCTCACCAACAGCCAAGGTCCTGATGACCGACAACCTGGAGACTGCAGACCTCCAAGGAATTAAAGTAGGCTCTAGAAAGTCTGGGCAGCCCCATCTTCCAAAGGCTGCTTCTCAAGTCCACACATACACTTTGGAAACAGAATCCTGTTCTTGGATGTGGTATTCTTGGTGGGACGGCTACCTATAAAATGAATGAGGTAAGTCACAAACCTAGCAACATAATTCCATTGGTTTCTTGGGGATTAAAATAGTGTGAGCCTGTTACAAAGTCTACCATTTGCTCTTAATGGACTTTGTCATTTTTTGCCAGTTTTTTCAAACATCTTATTATGGTCAAAACATTAATTTTAATTCCGTTTTCTTTTAGAGATGGGGTCTCACTTGATCACTCCAACTGGAGTGCAGTAGCACAGTCATAGCTTGCTACAGACTTAAACTGCTGGGTTCAAGCGATCCGCCTGCCTCAGTCTCCTGAGTTTAATTCAATTTTTAAAAAAGTTTTAGTATTTATGTGTATCCTTAAAAACTGGGGCACTAAAGGTAGGACATACAAAGAAGTAAAATAAAAATAGTCTAAAATGATACGGATTTTTATATTGTTAATACTCCTGGAGGCCGGGCGCGGTGGCTCACACCTGTAATCCCAGCACTTTGGGAGGCCGAGGTGGGCAGATCATGAGGTCAAGAGATCGAGACCATCTTGGCCAACATGGTGAAATCCTGTCTCTATAAAAAAAATAAAATAAAATAAAATAAAAATAAATAAATATACTCCTGGAACTGTTAACCATTCTATATACAGTTTTCTATAGTTCTTCATTCTCCTTAATTTGACAGTTATGTTTCTTTTTCATTTCCATTTGTATATAAGAAAAGAAGTTCTCAATCATATATGCAGATTTTATGACAATATTATCAAAAAAAGACATTTATTTTCACAATTTAGAAATGCTTGACAGTAAACACAAGTACTCATAAGTGTTTATTGTATTGATTTTAATCTGATGACTATATAATAGACTCTACAAATGAATTTATTATTTTAATGTTATGGCTTGTTAATTCTTCTTATTTACCAGGAAAACATACTCTTCGGTTACAGCATCTTCTTAAGTCATATTAAGTGGCTGCCTCAAATCTCCATTAATATTTATAAGAATATAAACTGCTTCAAGCAGAACTTTATGCTTAGAGCGAACATTGAAGATCTTTTGATCTAAACTTTTCATTTTACAGATGAGAAAAATAGAGCAAGGGGATATTAAAGACTTGACGAAGCCACATCATTATTAAATGAAAGGCCAAACTGTAACTCTTGTCATCCAAGTCTCCTAACACCCAGATCAGGGGCCTTTACACCACACTATCAAGCAGTAAATACCATCCTCCTATCAGGCAGATGAGATGGACATTAGTAATCCATCAGTGAACTTAAGCAGAATTTCGGAAAATGGTCTTTAGCATTAAATTAATGCATATCAAGCTCTTAGCAGGATATGGGGCACATAATAAAAGCTTGTTAAAGGGAACAATTATTTTGTCGTTGTATAATTCAGAAATGCAGTGTGAAACAGAGGAAACCCTTGTAGACTTTCAAATCAGATGGACCTGGGTTTAACTGGTAGGGTGCCCTCACTGGCTTACGTAACCTGTGCAACTCCCTGAATCAGAGAATCAGTTTTGCCACAGGCAAATTGAATAATAATGAGATTGGGTATGTAAAATACAGATAAGTAGAGGCATTTGTTAATATTAACAATGAAATTACAATCTGTCATTTTATGTGTTGAGTCAATAATATAAAGAATTCAAAGAGATGAGACTTCATCCACCTAAAATTGAGGGGAATAGGCCAGGCTCATGTCAGCTCTATGGTTAGTGCTCCCACCTCTCTTTCCACCATGCCCCTTTCCTTTGGCACTGACACTTGAGCCTCAGTTGCTTTACCCTGCTGCCTTCTGAAAGTTCAGGGAACTCCCTTCATAACAACTTTCTTGTATTTCTCTTTCCCTGCAGGCCCCATATTTAAACAAACAGGCCAGGTGTCGTGGCTCCCGCCTGTAATCCCAGCACCTTGGGAGGCTGAGGTGGGAGGATCACCTGAGGTTAGGAGTTTGAGACCAAACTGGCCAACATGGTGAAACCCCATCTCTACTAAGAATATTTAAAACTTAGCTGGGTATCATGGCACATGCCTGTAATCCCAGCTAATCAGGAAGCTGAGGCACGAGAATCGCTTGAACCTGAGAGGCAGATGTTGCAGTAAGCCATCATGCCTCGGTGACAAAGCAAGACTCCGTCTCAAAAAACAAACAAACAAAAAAAACAAACACAGCCCCCCTTCATTTCATTCTCTTAGGCATCTCATCTTGACCTCCTAAAATTAAGGCTACTTAGCTGATTAACTAATTTGACTCAGGGAGCCTCCCATGTTCTGTGGAACAGCAGCCTTTAAGATGCTCCATTAAAGAAGACAACGTAAGCCTGGGGAATGCAATGGAATAACTGCACCGTCGGAGATGCCCACCTTTAGGTAAGGCCTACCGGTACCTCCTCACCACTCCTGGTTCTTTTTCACTTGGAGGGCTTCCTACTGCCAGCCCCTGTGACTCGGCATTCTCTGACTTGGAGCATGCTCTTTTCATGCCCTTCAAGTCAAACCAGGTTGGTAACTTCCACCCTGCTATCAAGAACTAACAGAAAATATGGGGGGGTTTCATGGCTAAAGAGATAGTCATGAGATTTGGAGGATGGTCCAGGAGGCATGTTGGATGAAGACAGTTATATTCTGAAACTGCTCTGGAAAAAAGAAGTGTCTTTAGGAAGAAGCAACCCATCTTTCAATGGCTTCAGCCAAAATCATGATGCCTGGGAGTGCAACATGCCTTAAAGTATTTAAGGAATAAAATGGTCAATACTGACCAGAATTCCAAATACTTAAGCCTTGAACTACCCTATAAAATGCACGAAAAGATTTTAGAAAAGAGTAATAACTTTGGTTCCCTGATAGAGAAATACAAAGTGAGAATACTTCAGAAAGCATTCTTGCTCTGCCTTTAACACAATCATTGGCAATAGGTGTACTCTACTGTCCAGGTAGAATCCTCTGGGAAGGAGGTAGCAAGAAGTCTTGTAAATGGGAGTCCCTCGGGAGGCGAGTGGGAGGTGAAAGGTCAGTGTGTGGGGGAGTGTTTAGTGCGACTGGGGACTGAACACCAGTCATCTTCAGGATTTGACTTTTGCCACTTACTGCAATTTTCTTCCCAACTCTGCAAATGCAGTTTACATGCCTCATCTGTCACCTCAGTCACAGGCTATCCTCCCACGTCCACTATTTAGGTACTGAGACATTAAATGTTTTCAAATGCATTGCCATAGTTCATCATTCAAAAATCCTTTTTGTTAACAATGCTTTTTCAAAAATCCTTTGTCATTTATAAAATATTAGTGAGTGAGATACCAGGCAATAAAGAGAAAATTTAAATAATCCTAGTACTTTCAGGGGTACATTCTCTGTATTAAAACAAGAATTAAAAAAATTACTAAGAAATGAGAAAATGTGGAAAAGGAGTGCCAAATACCCAACATGGCCATGAACTGGGGGCCTCTGACATTTCCATCTTCATCAAGGGGGATTCTGTCAGGTAGTAAGTCAAACTCTTCATCAGTAATCTCCACACCAAACCTGAAACAAATAGCAGTTAGCATCAGTCACCCCCCAAGTTCACATTTGGGTCACCCATACCCACAATACCCTAAGCATATGGCTGCCATTAAAGCTTTGTGACTGCTGCAGTCCTCAAGATCAAGAGCACCACGTGAATATCAGAGGTTAATCAGGGTTTTGGTCGCTTCAGCTTTCTCAAAGAAAGAGATTCTACCACGGAATCCCTGCATTGGTGGAGCACAGAAATAGAAACACCGGCATGTTGAATTGTGTGTGATTGTCTGCTATAAAAAGTTATTCATTACACTAAAACACTGGTATTGCTTAAACAAGTTAACTATGAAAAGCCTTTCAATTGGGCTGCTTAGCATGAAAGAAAAGGTAGAGAAAAAAGTGCCTTTCGAAAAACAGCTTCCTAATACTCTTGCAAAGCATTTCATAATGGCTTTAAAGACATTTTGCATACAAATATTTTAAAAGTGGCAGTGTTTATTCATCAGCAAGAAAGTGTTTTCATCTCTCAGGAACAATCAAAACATAATCCGTGAATCACTGGCATAAATAAGAATGACTTAAGCAATAATAATGAACAAGGCATTCATTCATCATTTTGCAAAGCTGATAAAACCCAGCTGACTTTTGGAAAAGAGGAGAATATATTTTCTTTTGGCACTGCAATGACAGAATAACATCAAAAAGCCTCTTTTTCCATTTTCATTATTACTTCCTTAATAATTATAAAAAGGCAAAAGGTTTATAAGATCTGCAGAGAAACCAGAGTATACTTCCTTAATAATTATAAAACAACATATATACATCAACAACACAACAAACAAAAATGGCTTTCTTTTTTCATAAGCTGCGAAGAATTATCGCATATTTGTGTTTCAGAAGTACTTGAATTTGAATAGCATCTCAAGGAGTTTGCAGTTGAGTATCCTTTTTTTCATTTATATAAAATTAGGGGAAACGGGGTAATTTAATGTGGCACCTGCACAGTGTTTATCTTACTCCCTTTTATTCTCTTTATCATTTATTCCAATGAAGTTACCAGTACTAGTGGAGAAATCTTTGGTATTTTGCCTCAGAAATGAAAATTAATTCTCAGGTTTTATTTGGATTTAAACTCTTAAACTCAGTACTTTTAAAGGCAGCATTTTGTATAGGCATACTGGGGGAAAAAACGACTGAAAGTCAAGAAACCCAAATCTAGTTTACATCCGCGAATCTAGTTAATCTAGATTAAGCATTCTACAGCTATGTAACCATGGAGAAATCACTTAACTTTTAGATTTGAGTTATAAAAGTGGTCTCAAACGGTCTGTAAGTTCTCTGTATCTTAGTAAGTGGTTATGCGATAGTGAGATGATAATAAAAGTGCCTGTAAAAAAATCACATAAATATTGTGTATTACTATTTTTGATGTAGATTATAGATTAAAAAGGCCTCAGACATACTAGAAAAGATTGCTCAAATCTAACAGTAACACAAGTCCTTTTTCTCAAGAGCCCGTCTTTGTGAGTGGCAATATGGTAGAGTGGAAACAGCATGGGCTTCCGTTAACTGGACCAAAGTTTGAATCCCAGCTCTGTCATTTAGTAGCTAGCTGTGTGTGGCCTTGGGCAATTTCCTTAAGTCCCTGAGCCTCAGTTTTCATTTGTATAACAAGAAAGGCTATTTTGAAAATCGATTAAGTAAATAAATATGCATACGCTCTCTTTAATGTGAAATGTAGTTTCTTAACAGTGAAACTACCTTGTTTTATTGGATAAAATGAGGCTTTCCCTAACCACCAAGCTTAGCCTCCCACCTGTGTCCAGCCTTTACCTTATCACACTGCTATTATTATTTTCTCTCTCTTACCACTATTTGAAATTCTTTTATCGGTTTACTGATTACTTGGCGATTGTCTGCCTTTTGTCTCCACTTCTCACGTAAACTCTATGAAAGTAGGTTTAGTGCAACTGGGGACTAAACACCAGTCATCTCCAGGACTTCACCATTCGCCTTTTCACCATTGTATCCCTAGAATCTGTAACAACAACCAGAAGGTACTCAATAAATATTTAATAAATGAACAAATGACTAACTCATTTCTACTGTAAGGGTATATGTACTTGAGAAAAGAGGAATTTTTATTATGTGAAATAAGGCATATGTTAATTAGCTTAATTAAGTCATTACACAATGTACACATTTCAGAACATGTACATGATAAATATATACAATTTTATGTCAACTTAAAAATAATAAAGAAATAATAACATAAAGAGGAACTTTTATGTATTTCTTTGTATATATTCATGGGGTACAGGTGCAATTTTGCTACATGGATATATTGCATTGTGATGATGTCAGGGCCTTCAGTGCATCACTGGAACAACACACACTGTACCCACCAAGTAATCCCCCATCCTCTACCCTGCCTCCCACCCATGCAGCCCCCACCCTCTGAGTCTCCACTATCCACCATTACACATGCTACATCCATGTGTATACATTTTTTTAGCTCCCACTTATTAGTGAGAATGTGTGGTATATTTCTTTCTGTGTCTGAGTTCTTTCACTTAAGATAATAGCCTCCAGGTCCATTCATGCTACTGTAAAAGCCATGATTTCATTTTTTAAGGCTGAATAGTATTCCACTATGTATATATACCATATTTTCTTCATCTAATCCTCTGTTGATGGACACTTAGGTTGATTCCACATCTTTATTACTGTGAATAGTGCTGGAATAAACATACCAGTAGAGAATGTGTGCTTTGAAGAGATTGAGAAA
The DNA here is from genome assembly GCA_963574635.1 of Cheracebus regulus. Taxonomy (NCBI): domain Eukaryota; kingdom Metazoa; phylum Chordata; class Mammalia; order Primates; family Pitheciidae; genus Cheracebus; species Cheracebus regulus. Next base: position 16,207 of record CAUYQU010049016.1, on the reverse strand, counting down.
GGTTGGAAATAAGCACAGTGGAGAATGGAATATAGAGTTGACTAACAAAACACAGTGGGGATTGACAGGAAATACTAGGAATCCAGGTGAAGTTGGTGACAATCGTTTTCAGTGATATGAATCTACTCAGTAGTATGATTCTCCCCAGCAGCACTAAGCAGCCGGGGTGCAGGTGAAGGCAAGATGAGCAGCTGGGCACATCTAGGTGTGAGAATCTGTCAGATAGATGTGAATAAAAGACATCAAAGCAAGGGAGTGTAGAATATTCACCAAAAAATGACTCACGGGAAAACAGAATCTATACTGAGCTCCAGCCTAGAGAAGGAGTAGGGACAGAACTGGAAAACAGCGGGAAGGTCAGTGGACTAGAACAGATAGGAGATAATAGGAATAGGCTTCATGTATGATTTCTCTGGTGTAGTTATTTTGGATATCACAGTTCATCTCAGACTTCCAAGACAGTTTACATTCTTAAGTACCCCCCAAAGACCTCCTTCACTCACAAGGTGAATAGTAAAAACTAAAATTTACTAAGAGTGTTGTATGTTCTTATCACTATGCCAAGCATTTTACATGCATTGTCCCCATTTAAACTTGCCAATATCAATTATTATCATTCCTAACACTGTCCTAATAATGTCAGCGAGATACCTGAGGTGACTGCGGGTGAAGAAATTTAAAGGGAAATAGTCTGTAAATGGCACTAGTGAGGTGAATGAGCAGCTTCTTGCTGAGAAAGGAAGTAATGTCCTGGGCAAAAAGCCAGTTTGTGAGTAAACTAGATCACAGCATTTACAAGGGTAGAGAATGGAGAAGAGTTTGTGCTACATGGGCTGGGAGTGCTGGAGGGCACAGCTGGAGGATTCTACAAGAAAGGGAAGAGTAAGAGTTTGGAAGAGTGAACAAGAAACCCAGATGCACATTAGGGTAAGAGAATTCTGAAAGGATATATAGGCTAGACAACTGCGGGGAGGGGGTTACATTACAGGTAGTATAACAAGGAAAATGATTATGAGGCCAGATGGATTAAGATTCTAAAAGAAACCTCAAACATAACCATCTAGGCCATATTTTTAGCTCATCACTCACTGTCTCTATAGGCATAGGTGAGTAGCTTAAGTTTTCAGCTGTAATAATAATAGCAAACATTTATTGACTGCTTACTGTATATCAGACACGTTTATATAATCCTTACGACAACAGTATGAGGTAAATGTACTGTATGTTATCGCCATTGTACAGTGAAACTTTACATAGTTATTTGGTAGAGCTTGAATTTGAACCTTGCCAACTGTCTCTGGAGCTCTCCAGATCATTTTATTATTCTCACTGCTTGGGCAGGGCCCCCATTTCTCTTCCTATAATTGTCTTTACCATGTTGTACACTTTCTCTAGCAGAAAAAGTTCTCTCCACAATCCTTCCAGAGAAATTTAAATGTTAACGTATGATAAGATTATGACAAAGTCAATACACTCAAAGCTAATCTTTAACACTATACTCTATAAGTGGATTTTGAAATAAGGGTAGTTCATCTCAGACTTTATCCAAGAGAGCTTACATTCTTAAGTATCCCAAAGACCTCCTTTACTTAGAAGGTAGTCTTAAGGCCTATATCCCAAAGATAGTATTTTAGGACAGATCCAGTGTGTTTAAGAAATCATCTGTCACACAATAAATTTGATCTGCCCTCAGAGAGGAAACTAACTTCTGATATTTCTCCCCAAGGACAAAAAAATAAGTTACTGTCAAGCTTAATTTAAATTCCATAACAGAAAATGTATTGGATTTTAAAATTAGCTCCATACATTTTTCTGCTGTATATAGAAAATAAACAAGCAAAGTAGCTTTCATAGATATAAAATAAGTAGGAATCCCATTACGGAAATTCTCCTTTTCTGTTAAGTTTCAAAGTATCAAAGCATAGTATTTATGTATAGAATCCAAGAAGAAATAAAAAATAATCTAGAAAAAAAAACGCACAGTTGGATTCTAACTATCTTAATACTGATTTAGCAATCACACTTTTATTTTAGTGGTGAAATTTCCAAGGAACATAAAAGTTTAAAAGACTTAAGTAGAAAAGATGGGGCCTTACATTTAACAAAGCTCCTTTATTTACTCCTACAGGTAACTATAGTGGGAAGGCTTACAACTGAAGTGCTCATGTATTAATGACTTTAGACCTCTTCATTAAGGACTTTGTAACTTTTTACTAAATGCCATCTTCTTCAAAAACAAAATAATCTATATTGGCTAAATATATTTTTCTAAAATTTTTTTAGGCCTAATACTATGTCTACTGTTATAAATCTGGGTTTGTTTCATTGCATTTTTGCACGAGTTCTTCAATCAAATCCCTAAACAGAACCACCTATTTTCCTCATCTGTTCTTAATTGGATGCTTAAATTATTTTAGTGTGCAATTAAATCATTTGCAATGTTCAAAAAGTATTTCAGGATGATATTCTTATCCTCTTTTTAAAAAGTACAGGTTCAGAGCTTGTTTTTAAAGACTTGAACTTCTTACATCAAGATCTTTTCCAATAGACTACTTCATCTTTAAAATACAGACCAGGATATGCAGTGCAGGAAAAACAGTATTTTTAATCACCTCTGTTCCTTTCGTGCTGTCAAAATCTTTAATACCATATTCCCTCAGAAAATATCTGAGTATTATTATAAAATAAGTTCTCAAGCTCTGGTAAAAGTGTCCTTAGCCTATACTATAAAATGAATAAATAATCCAGCCTTTAACTGATTTTCCAGGAATTTACTTTTCTAGCATTAGACGTTAAAAGCACATTAAAAAAAAAAAAAAAAAAAAACTCTGATGAAACCCAGGGTGATGATAAAAATCATTAATCCTGATCATATATGCCGGATTTCTTGGTATATGACATACTCATTACCTGTCCTGAGTAATACATCTTGTCTTCTCTCCATCTTGTACTCCAAAGTCAGGCTGAAATTATCCTAGGAGATCCATGGGCTTGAAAGGCTCCAGAAAGGCCAGGTGGGGCTGAGCCTGAGATATGAGAATTATTAGTGTGGTCCTGGTATTATGAACCAAAGTGGCCCAATGTCATCCCAAATCCCCAGAGGACCGCCCAACTGAGAGGTCTCTCTTTTGAGTCATATCACCTCTCCTTCTCTTTTTCTCTTTCTTACCCTACAACTCTTTCCTATATTGTATACTTATATATCTTTCTCTTTCTCTCTCTCTATATAGCTCTGTATCTACAGTATCTCTATATATATGGATGCATTTTGTTTTTTTTTATCAGACTATCCTCAAAAAAAGATATTTGTCATCATAGAATAGTCCTTTATATAAATCAAAAACATCACAGTTCTTTATTTATATTAATCAAAATAAGAACAAATAAATGAAGGGCTTTGAATAATAATTTCATGACTTTTAAAAAAAATAATTTAACATGGGAAATAAAGTGAGAAATCCTGGGTTTGAGTCCTTAGTTCTGCTACTTACTACATATGAGGCTTTAGCAAGTCCTAAGCTCTCACGGATTATTTATAAAATGTGCAGGATAACCACAATTAATCCACCAACCAACAGGATTATTTCTAGAGTCAAGCTCGTTAATGAACACATGAATTACTCTATAAATTCTAAATTCTTGATGTCACACACTCATAGTATCAACAATACAAGTAGGTGAAGCTTGTATTCAGCGCGACGAGGCTACGACTGGAAAAGGTGGGTAGTTTGTTTCCTCACACTCCCTTCGCATTCCTTGTTTCTCCAGACACAGTGAAACTCGGTTTCTGCAGAATTTGATTCCATTTGACTTACTTGGGAACAAAGCAATTAGACAGTGAATAATAGCTCAAGACAGGCCAAAGCTGAAGATTTCTACAAAAAAATGAGGAGGAAGCGTTTTGATCCTGAGCAGGTGTTCTCCCTAGACAGCTTAACCTGAGGCTGATTGACTTTTGGAAACGAAACTTGTTCTCGGGTGGGAAGCCTTGGAGCCAAAGGTTTCCAGGATTTTGAAGGTCACATGGAATGGGAGGGGGTTAGGGAGACTTCCCTAGCATTTATGGGACCTGGGGGAATCTCACGTTAAAGAAGGTGGTTACCACACGGAAGCAAGCCCTCTTCCTGATGCAGGGACTGGACAGCTCCCGTCTGACCATCCAAGTCTTGGGGAAGCTGCAGATGGCTGAGGTGCGCCGGGAGGCGGCTGAGGGAGCGGGCGCAGGGCACGCCGGGAAAGGCGCAGGGCACGCTGGGAAGGCAACCTGGAAAGGGTGGGGCCCTGGGGCCTGTTGAGAAGCTAAGTGGCCAAGGAGCGGTGTATTTAGTTATCTCAGAAGTCCCTTGCGCTTGTGGTGTCCGTTCCGTAACTGTTCTCACAAGACAAGACAGCCCAAGTTGTTTACAGCCAGCACCTCTTCCCGTCTGAGAGCGGTGTCTCCCGTTGGGTTTCCCTAGTTAGTGCCTCACCTTGGTCCTGATGGCAGAAGGGGATCGTTTCCTGCGGCCTCTACGCACGTTCTGGGCGTTAAGATTCCCCCACCCCGCCCCCTTTACTGACTTCCTCATCCTAGCCTTTTAATTCTTTTCTGCCTGGCCTCTAATTTTACAATACTCTGGGGAGAAATGTCTCAAGTTTTACTTCAGCCTGAAATACGTAAGACAAGCTTTCAAACGTTTCCAAAATCATATTTTAAATACATGTATGTTTTTCTGTCATAGGCAATTCATCTTACACTTGCATTAATGTGGGGAGGGCCCCAGCTCTATGTGAGTGGATTGTTGATGACATCCTATTAAATAGAATTATTATTATTATTTTACATAGAGACGGGGTTTCACCATGTTGGCCAGGCTGGTCTCGAACTCCTGACCTCAAGCAATCCACACGCCTCAGTCTCCCAACGTGCTGGGATTACAGGCGTGAGCCACCTCGCCAGGCCATATTAAATAGAATTCTATCTGACCTGACTGCCACATGCAAACAAACTGGAGTATAGCTTCTGTGTGAGTTTGTGCACAGCAAGAGATTTACACTTTTTTTTTCTTTTTGGTGTGGCTGTGGCTGAGATTTTACAATGCCCTGGATGGCTTCTTGGTCTGATTTCACATAGGGCTTTTCCTAAATGATAAATGGAAGAATGTCCAAACTCCCAGATGAAATCATCATTACTGTATGTTTCGCATGTAACTTAGTCTAGTTACTTCAAAAGTTACAGCCGTTGGGCCGGGCGCTGTGGCTCACACCTGTAATCCCAGCACTTTGGGAGGCCGAGGCGGATGGATCACGAGATCGGGAGATCGAGACCGTCCTGGCCAACACAGTGAAACGCTGAATCTACTAAAAATACAAAAAATTAGCTGAGTGTGGTGGCGGGCACCTGTAGTCCCAGTTACTTGGAAAGCTGAGGCAGGAGAATCGCTTGAACCCAGAAGGCAGAGGCTGCAGTGAGCCAAGATCGTGCCACCGTACTCCAGCCTAGACGACAAAGACAGACTCTGTCTCAAAAAAAAAAAAAAAAGTTACAGCAGTTGGACCCGTCTATGTAAGTTGACTATTGCAGTCCAGTTAGATGGCTTCCAAATTCTGCTGTTTTCTAAAGACCTGTTCATGTATTTCATAAAGACATGTTCATAAAATATTCTGTTCACATATTTCAATATATATTTTAAAATTTACTTGCCCTCCCTTTCCTCTTAGTATTCTGTGAGTTTCTTGTTGGAAGGACTGTCTTTAAAGCAATTAGAGTTACTTTATGAGATTTACCCAAATATGAAGAGAATATTCAAGTTGACCAGAAGAAAATATTCAATTACTGAAAAATATTAATTACATCAATAGTTAAGTTAGAATTATATCTAATATTCAGTTGTTGAGCTCATAAAGTATAATACAGAACCCTTTTATAACCATAATTATCACCTTTTAAAAATTCATCACTCATGTTAATTTAAGACATTCTTTTAAAAAAAAAAAAAAAAAAAAAAAGACGGGGTTTCACCATGTTGGTCAGGCTGGTCTTGAACTCCCGACCTCAGGTGATCCGCCCGCCTTGGCCTCCAAAGTGTTTGGATTACAGGCGTGAGCCACTGCACCTGGTCTTTTTTTTTTTTTTTTTTTTTAAACATTCTTTAAATGAAATTAAAACTCTTACTTTGGGATCACTATTTCATAGATACAGACATGTGTGTATAGATTACTTCAGTGTTAAGTTTTTCTGCAAATTATAAAATTTTCTTTTTTTAACCTATGTATTATGTTTCTTCTTTGCAGTAGAACTTATTTCTACACTTGTTAGTGATTTCTTCCTAACACACAATGGAAATGATACAATTTTTATTTTTAAAAGTTTCACAAAAATGTATAATATAAACCATAATCACCTTCCACAATCATTTCTACTCCTTCTCTTTCTACCCCAGAAATAACAACCTTTGGCTGCTTGATGCTTTATCCTCCATATTCTTTTCTATACATATACTAACCTATATTATTACTTTTAGAATAAAATTATATTTTAAAAATTACTCTGCCATTTTATTTTTTTCAGTAAATCAATCTTAGATATCTGTGATTGACAGATATCTAAGATATCTAATATTTGTATACATCAATTTTTTAAAAGCCTATATGGTATTCTATTGTATGGATGTACCATAATGCATTTGACCCACCCCCTGCTGATGAATATGTGGGTTGTGCCTACTCTTTCCTTACATGAGCTTCTTGAAGAGTGTGTGTGTGTGTGTCTGTGTCCTTTACATTGTTCCTCCCACCCTCTGGCAAAAGAAAAAAAATTGATGTTTTCTGGACGGAGGGCCACTTTCTTGCTTATTCTTTTTCCTTTAGTCTGCTTTCTGTTTTCCAACTTTTAAGTCTTTTTCTTTCCTTTGGAATCTCCTCTTTTTATTCTCCTATTTTTTCCCATTAAGGAGAAAGGTCTTCTTCACACAGTATCTCTGCCCTCTGGTACGAACGTGTTCTCCCAATACTTTCCAACCTCAGCAGTGAAGAGAAAGAAGGACTGAGTATTTGGTTTTTAATAAGAAACAAGAGGCTGCTACTGGCTGGAAGCCTTGTCAAGATCTGCCTCATTCTGACCACTCCATTCCCACATGAACAACAATGAATGGAGATTTCACCCGCCCACCCCACATTGTTCAAGTTGTCCTTTGCCCTTTTCGTCAAAACTTGGCACCCAGGAGACAGCAGAACATGTTCTGAATTCAACCCTGGGGGAGCCACCGATCAATATCACTTGACTCTTCTTACTCATTAGTTGTTCTCTTTCTATGCCTGATGTCGAGTGATGCCTAAGCTATTCTTGTCATGGCCCCTTCTCAGTTGGCCCAGCTAACCCCTATAGGGTGGGATGGCCATCTACATCCGCTAGGCAGAGCACCATGGGCAGAGGAGAAGAGCGTGGACAAAGTGCTAAAACTGAGTCCTGGGATGTGGGTTCTCTTACTGCCTCAGGTGTAGGCTCAAGGGATGTGGATAATTTAGTGTATTTTACCTGTTTATGATCTGAGTTGCCAAATACCAAGAATATTAACCGTCTGCTTAACTCACAAAATACTATAAGAATGTGGTAATTTGTAAAGCACTTCGAAAATAAGATTCCAAAGAAACAGGGTATATTATTTATATGTCTTTTCTCCCTTTTTAGTATGTATATAGTTTATCCAATTTCCTTTTTTTTTTTTAATATTTGCAGCTCATTTCTGAGTTTTCCTGGCATACCTATTCTTCTCCATGAATTAGTTCTTATTTATGAAGCACAGACAATATATTCATAATTATTTCTAATAAGAAACATTTTTCAGGAGAGTGTTTTTAGGGGATATGTTCAGAGAGGAAAACATGGCTGTTGTCATTTTTTTATTCTAATGTTTAATAATATTGCTTAAATTTCTTTTATATCTGAAACATTTATTGGAATGTTTTTATGATTATTGAGGCCTTAATTCTAAGTAGTAACAATCAAATAAGCACAGAAACTTTATAAGAAGTCTAAATTCCTGTCCGATAGTAAGAAAATTAGATACTTAGATGTCAGCTTATTAAAGATTTGATGCTAACTGCCAATTACCTCGAATAATCAAATAGTGGATTGTGGGGGGTCAGGACAGACATGAACATGACACAAACTTCTCAGGATAAAGGTGTTTCAGTGTTTTTCAGGCTTAAAAATAAGAAACATTTCGGGAGCTTAAATGCGACAAAATTTCAGAAAATTGCAGATTTCACCTCCTGTTATAGTTTATAATAAAAGGCTGCAGCATTCTCTTTTAACTGTCATTTCTTAAAAGACTTGAAAGTCTTTTAACTATCTTTTAAATATTATTTTGCAATTTTTAAAGAAAGAGCATTGGCCTTTGTGTAAGGGTTCCTTTTTCCCTCGGTTGAAAACATTTTTAAACACATGTAACTACCACTTTCTTTCTTATTTACTTTTTCCTTCTACAATGCAACTGAATACCATACTAATGCATTCTAAAACTAAATTATTGTTTCCATGCTTGAGTTTTTTTTTTTTTTTTTTGAGATGGGGTCTTGCTTTGTCGCCCAGGCTGGGGTGCAGTGGTGCGATCTCAGCTCCGCCTCCCGGGTTCAAGCGATTTTCCTGCCTCAGCCTCCTGAGTAGCTGGAATTACCGGCGGGTGCCACCGTGTCCTGCTAATTTTTGTATTTGTAGTAGAGATGGGGTTTTACCATGTTGGTCAGGCTGGTCTTGAACTCCTGACCTCATGATCTGCCCGCCTCGGCCTCCCAAAGTCCTGGGATTACAGACATGCGCCATCGTGCCCGGCCTTGGTGCTTGATTTTTTAAAACGAGAAAAAACACAGGTTTATTAGTAAGTGCATAACTTCTAATAGGTTATACACAGTCTTTTAATTCATCTCAGTCTGACTAGTCAAGATCATCTGGATTTTCAAATGCAACATTTAACTGTAAAAGGGAAAACCCAAAGATTCAGAATTCAGTAGAATTATACAATAGTGGACACCATATTGCTGATTAAAGCAGTTATAACTTAACTGAGCATTTGATGTTTGCTGTGCCAAATGACATCCACTCAGGCCATCAAGTAGAAGGAAGAGCCTTAGTAGAATGTGTGACTACTAATGTGAGACTGCCAAAGTCCCAAACTCGCAGCTTCAGTAAACTAAAGGAATTTCACATCTGCCAAGTTGGAACGTAAGAGTGTATTAAAGATTGCAAGAGAGAGCTGGGCATAAATTGTGTTAATCACTAGGATAAAATTCCAAATAACTACATGACTTTAATGAGGAGATATGACATTAGTGGTAGCAAGAAAAGTATTGATTACATGTGAAATGTTAGATCAAGCCTTAGCATAAAGTTTGAGGAAGTCACTCTCCAAAATTCTTTAACAAAAGACAGATCTCTTGAAATTCCGGCAGAGCATGTGATAAGTGGAATGGCCTGTTAACTGGTTAGATTATCTGAAACAGTTCTGCTTCTGAATGTATTTAAGTTGGTTCAGTTTGGCTTGGCTACTCTGACCCTCATAAAGTTATGCACCCTATCTAGGTGATTAGGGACTGGAGGCGTGAACAGCCCCTGCCCAAATAAGGTCCAGACCTAATCACTTTCCTCATCCCATCTCCTCAGCCTCTACTCCCTCTACAACCTGCCAAAATCAGCATTCAGCATATCTAAAATCAAAGGTCCATGATTTGATTTGTACATGTCCTGAACAGGTATAGAATATTAATGAAGAACCCCAGCTTTGGTGTTAGTCCTAGCTTGGAACCACAGCTTATCCACCTCTTTGTGTGATATTCATCCAGGTATTTAATTTCTCTGAACTCACTATCCTTAGCCGAGTATCTGAATACTGAAGACAAAAACATCTACTTCACAGTTTCCATGAGGATTAATTATTTTATCATACTGCCTGAAACGTAGCAGCCAAAACAATGTAGTAGATAATAGTGTACTATTTGGTGCTTTAATGGTTTTTATCTACTACATAAAGAAAAAATAGAATGGGAAGTAGAATTAATACCTATCTCTTGTAAAGCATCTGCTTTTCCCACCAAAGAAGGAGTTAGCTGATGATCGATGAGAAATTGTATAATATTACTATTTCTTTTTTTTTGTGAGACGGAGTCTTGCTCTGTCACCCAGACTGGAGTGCAGTGGCTCAATCTTTGCTCACTGCAACTTCTGCCTCCTGGGTCAAGTGATTCTGCTGCCTCATAAGAATGTGGTAATTTGTAGTCCCAGCTACTAGGATTACAGGTGCACGCCACCATGCCCAGCTAATTTTTGTATTTTTAGTAAAGACGCGGTTTCACCATGTTGGCCAGGCTGGTCTTGAACTCCTGACCTCGTGATCCACCCGTCTCGGCCTCCCAAAGTGCTAGGATTACAGGCATGAGCCGCCATACCCGGCCAAATATTACTATTAACACCACTTAATTTTAGGAGAAAGGTTTTGTAAGTGTACACTTCCCTAAAATTTCTCAGATTCCTGTAGGATAACATTTATAGAATTTTTGGATGGCAACGAGAAAGCTATAAATGTATTTGGAGTTCACAGCACCATTTTTAAAATGTAGTTTTCTTTAGTTTCATCAGTTAAATCTGCTTTTCAAAAGATACCATTAAGAGATTTTAAAAAGCAAGCTACAAACATACATATCTAGAAAAGAATATACCAAAAATATAAAGAACTCCTACAAATCAATGAGAAGACAGACAACCCAGTTGAAAACGGGCAAAGAATTTAATCAGATTCACAAAAGCAGATGTATAGTTGCCAGTAAACTCATAAAAAGTCACTAGGAAATGCAAATTAAAACCACAATAAGTAATTACTCTATACACCCATCAAAATGGCTAAAGTTAGAAAGCCTGAGGTGTTAGAGAGGCTGTGAAACAATTGGATTTTCATACTTTACTGGCAGGAATGTTAAAATACAACCACGATAGAAACAGTTTGGCATTTCCTTATAAATTAAACATATGATTACCATCCAACCCAGCAATTCCACTCCAAACAATTTACCCAAAATAAATGAAAACGTATGTCTACGCAAACACATATATGTGAATGTTTATAGCGGCTTTGTCCAAAGTAGCCTAAAACTGGAAACAACCCAAATGTTGAACAGGTGAATATATAGACACATTGTGGGACATACATAGGAGATGAAATGCTGCCTAGCACTAACACACGAATGGCACACTATGCATGAATCCCAAAAACATGCGGCATGAAAGAAGCCAGACAGCAGATCATACATAATGGATGATTCCATTTATACATGAAATTCTAAAGAGGGGAAATCAGCCAGGAAACAGAAAAGAACTGACCACGAAGGAACAAGAGGGAACTTTCTGGGTGCTAGAAATGTACTTTTTCTTGATTGTGGTAGTGGTTACACAGATGTATACCTTTTTTCAAAACTCATTCAACTGTACATGTTTTCTTTTATTTTCCTTTCTTTCTTCCTTTTTTGAGATGAGGTCCCACTCTGTTGCCTGGGCTGGAGTGCAGTGGCATGATCTTGGCTCACTGAACCTCAAACTTTGGGTTCAAGTGATTCTTCCACCTCAGCCTCCCGAGTAGATGGGACTATAGGCACACACCACCATGCCCAGCTAATTTTTGTATTTTTAATAGAGACAGGGTTTCTCCATGTTGGCCAGGCTGGTCTCGAACTCCTGACCTCAGATGATCCACCCGCATCAGCCTCCCAAAGTGCTGGGATTACAGGCATGAGCCACGGCGCCCCACCTGAACTGTACACTTAAAATGGCTATATATAGGTTTTATGTATATATGTGTAGTAAAGAATTTAACTTTATTCCCAAAGAGGTCTGGCCTTTGCCCTCAGCTTCTGGGTGGTATATCTAAGCCCTTGGATGGCATAAGAGTTAGGGGTGTCTTTGTTTACCTGGGGGCCTTGCATTATGCTAGTAGTCTAATGATGTCATGTAAGGTTGAATCTAGCCATGCCAGATAGTATTTAGGGTGGGGCTGACCCCATCAGAAAGACCAACAATGGGATGTAGGGTGGGGATTTCAGTCAAACAGTGTTGGCTTGCCAGAGACTGAGATCAGCCACACAGGCCATCAATCACACCTGCATAATGGAGCCCCGTGAAAACTTCCCTACTTGGCAATATTCCATGCATACTGTTACAGACACATACTGCGAAAATAACGCCTAAGACTCCGTGGGGAGAGAACAACAGAAGCTCTATGTTGGATATTTTTCCTGGATTCTGCCCTCTGTGCTTCTTCCCTTGGCTGATTTTAATCTGTAACCTTTCCCTGTAATAAACCATAACTGCTCAATGACCTCTGTGAGTCCCTCTAGTGAATAACTGAACTCGAGGGTGGTTTTGGGACCAATCCCCCGAACTTGTAATTAGTGTCAGAAGTGCAGTTGGTCTTATGGAAGGCTGTGTTCCCTCTAAGTTTGCAGATGCCTAAACCCCCAAGGAGATGGTTCTATACTTTAGCAGTATGATATCTCAAAAAAGATTATTTTTTAAATATGGTCACTTGTTCCTCATAGTGCACAATAATATGTGTGCACATGTGTGTGTGATGTGTGTGTGTGCATGAGCATACACACATACCCCTGATGGACCACTGTGCTTTTAATATTAGAAAAGAAAGAATCTCTCAGGCAATTTTAAGCCATAATATTCTATACTGTAAAGTTTAAAGGTATAAATTGTTCTTTATAAACTTAAGAAAGGCTGGGCACGGTGGCTCACCTCTGTAATCCCAACACTTTGGGAGGCCGAGGCAGGTGGATTACCTGAGGTCAGGAGTTTGAGACTAGCCTCACCAACATGGTGAAACCTCGTCTCTACTAAAAATACAAAAAAATTAGCTGGCGTGGTGGTGGGTGCCTATAATCCCAGCTACCTGGGAGGCTAAGGCAGGAGAATCGCTTGAACCTGGGAGGCGGAGCTGCAGTGTGCTGACAGTGCCATTGCACTCCAGCCTGGGCAATAAGAGCGAAATTCCATCTCAAAAAAAAAAAGAAGAAGAAGAAAGAAAAATTAGAAAAAATTATGAAAGAATGGGCATCAACTAATTAGCAGATGTTATCCAGGCAAAGTGGGATGAGATAAGCAAAACAGCGGCTGCTATTTATTATTCTCTGTAGATATTTAAGTGGTACGTTTGTGGGTCATTTTGGTCTTGTGTGTGTTTTTCAGAATTTCTCTAATTAATGAAAACATATACTGGGAAAATGTAGACCTTTTAAATTTTATTCCTCGAATTTCACCTTTTGGATAAGAAAACTGTATAAACACAGAAGAGAAGGACGTACTCTGAAGTTTTCAGCAGATTTAATTGGGAGAGTCCAGTCATCTTATTGTAGTTCTCTCTGCAGCCAGTTGTGTGACTCCTTCCCGCCTTTTCATCATCTTTTCCTCTCCACGGACATTTACTGTGCACTTGCTAGGTTGCAGGCTCTCAGCTGTGTTGCTTTGGGGACAGAGTAGTTTAGCAGTATCTCTGTCCTCTACCTAACTGATGCCAGCAGCCTGCCGCCAGTGTGACAGCCAAAAATGTCTCCAAACATTGCCAAATGTGCCCTGTGGGCACAATCTCCCCCAGGTGAGAACCACTGTTTAAGAAAACAGATTTCTAGATCATCAGCTTATATACATATTCTTTCCTAAGATTACTCTGCACCCATTATGTTAAAATTAACAAGCTTTGTTAGGCTGGATCTCCTCTTCCTGTTTCTTCTTTCACAAGCACGCTTCTACTTTACAAAAGGCCCTCCTCTCCCCATCCAGAATCTTACTACAGTGCACTGCCTGGGACTGTAAGAATCCTGGGCCCCAAACAATCAAAATTTCTAACCCTCTAAGCTGATTCATTCAGGAATGCATTTCCAATTAATTTCAATTTTTGTTATAACTATTTATCAAAAGTAATATGTTTATGGTGTTGGATCGACTGTATATTAGTAAAATTTTGACATTCAACACCTTTTGGTCACAAGAAATAAAAAATGAAAAACTGTCTATATATATACTCTTGTTGCAAAGAAGAACAATAGGCTGATCACAGCTTTTTAATTATAAGATATTTTATATTAGTATAAAATTCTGTAGAGGAGGTAAAACAGAAAATGAGATTCAAGAAAAAAGGAGTAATATAAAGCATCCAACTGTGAAAGATGAGCTTGTTCTGGAATTTTTAAAGACATATGATGGTGGTTATCAGACCCCTATAATGTTTTATATTCTATTAGAGGTGTGTAAAGATTGATGTAACAATTTTATTTTCAAGTTTCTATAGTATGCCAAAAGTTACATCTCTTCAGTTACTTAAACTTTTGTTAAAATATATGTAAATTTAAAAGTCTGTGGGTGATGCACATGTTTTCAAAATCATTTTAGGGGTACATGAGTGAAAGATTTAAAGGTTGCTCACAATAGCTGTAAACTATTAATACATTTGGCAATCAGTGAAAAAAATTGCAATGCTCCATCTAAACCAAGGACACTCTGCCACCTGGTGGCTTAGAGATTTTCATAGTTACCAGGCAGGAATCAAAAGCTCTCTTGCTCCAACCATGTATGATAGTGATAATGAACTGATTCATAAAGAGATTATTTGATTATAAGACATATCAAGGAAGGAAGTAAAATCATCATTTTTATTTTAGTCTTAATATTATAAGTTCAAATCCAGGAAATTATCATTGGTAGTTTTTATCATTGGTAGTTTTTTACTGGGTAGGTTAATACCTAAAATCTGTCACCTAATTTCTGCCTAGGCTGCTCTTGAACAACGAGGCTCAAATGATCCTCCCACCTCGGCCTCCCAAAGTGCTGGGATTACAAGCATGAACCACCATGCCCAGCCTCCGAAATTTTTTAAATGATAGTTCAGACAGTGTTCTTTCATAAAGTTAAGTAAAACAAACAAACAAACAAAAACCTTTGTCATTTTGTTGTGAAGGGACAGAAAAAAATTTATTCCACTTAAGGGCACTGTAGAAAAGTGAAATCACCAAACATTCCATTATTTATATAGTACTTTATTGAAAAATAGCACATATGTAAATTCTTATTACCTGCTTTCACAAATTCACGTGTATGTTATTTTTGAAATTCCTATTGACTAATGATGTGTTCTTTTAATTTTTTAATCTTTCTGTCAAACAAACACATACGCACAAGAAAAGAAAAAGAAAAACGGACCTTGTCACAGTAAATCCAGGTGCTGTAGTTCTAACTTCCTGAAAATTATTCAACAGTTCCCTCAAATTATACAATAATAGATTTTTTAAATGGTCCCCTTTCTAGCATAAGCGAGTCAACTTATATGAGCATTCTTCTACTGTATTATATAGACAGCTTGGCACAGGCAGGAGAAAAATATCTTCTCAAGATGTAGCTTCCCAATCTTCAGAGTTATTGATAATGTACAAACCAAACTACACATGATTTCAGAACTCTCTATCAGTTTAACAGAAGTGTCAACTAAAATATTTTTCTATCATATCTCTATCAAAAATAGTTCTAGTTTAATAGGCACTGTAAATAATAATTGGTTTTGTAATTCCCTTGAGAAGGAAGTAACCAGTAAAGAAACAAACATAAAAACAGAACATTCACCTTGATTAAACAGTTACTGGAAAGTGATCAAGAGTGAGAGAAAATCGTATTGAAACAAATTTGCCAGTTTGACTTCAATTTCAGTTAAGGTAGAGGTGGGGCTGATTCTTCTTTCATTACAAAATCTATTTTAAAATGTAACATTAAATAACATTGCTTCATGTTTCTGGGCAAAGGCAGCATGTTATAAAGTCAGGAATCTAGCCTCAGCTTTTTTCTCTTTAAATTCAAAACTTCACATTTTAAAATTCTTTGCTTTACCTTGATTAATTTTCCCATTGTTCAGACTTCTAAAGGCAAACAAGAACTCTTCTAGAATCTGGAGGGTTTCTGGTTCAGTTGCATTATGGGTGATCCTTATAAGAGAAAACTCAATCTTTATTTAAATATCTTTTTTTTTTTTTTGAGAGAAAGAGAGAGAGGAGGTTTTTTTTTTTAAGAGAGAGAAAGAAGTAGAATAAAAGAGAAAAAAGAAAGAGAAAGAGGGAGAGAGAACGAAAATCTTGCTCTATTGCTCAGGATTTCATTTAAATCTGTAAAATGCTTATGCAATTACTAAAAAGTGAT
>CAUYQU010049015.1:0-106670 GCA_963574635.1 Cheracebus regulus | reverse complement strand
GCACAGACCTTCTGGAAGTCGAAAGGAGCCTTTATCCAGAGTTTGAAGAAGAGAATCAGATCCAGAGCTGTCTGTGGGGACCAGGAGGCCTGAAATCGCATGCTGCAGGCTGGCTGGGTGCTCCAGGCTGGGAGTGGTCCCGTACAGAACGAAGTACAGGTCTTCCTCCGTGAAGTGGAACGGAGCGGGCGATGTCCCCTCTTGGTTGGAGGGTTTGAGACCATCCTCAGACTGCTTGCTGGGTGAGCAAGGTAGTAACTGCAAGGTCCGCAGCCCATCAGGTAACAGAGAGGCATCCACAGGGGGCGGCAGAATGAAAGTTTCAGATCCACAACACGGGTCACTCTCGTTGTGGCCACCAATGATTTGGTGGCCCAGATCTTCACCGCTGGTCCCCATGTACTCACGGCTGCAGCTCAGTAAGGGCGGCACTTCCCTGGGGACGTGGGGAATTGGGTACCACGGTGGCAGCTTGCTGTACCAGGGCAGATCGTAGAGAGGCTCCCTCCGTAGGCCCAGACCCGGGCTGAGCACGGGAGGCGCCATGCGGAAGGTGAAGGGGGGCATGGCCCGGACAGCAGACGTGGCGGCCTCCAGCTGCTGTAAGGGTTGGAAGTCTTCCTCCACCGTGGCCATTTCTGTAGGGTCCACAGGCCGGGAAAGGCATGTAGTACGTGGCCAGGTTCTGCGGGCTGCTCTCCGCGTGGGGGGTAGCACACCTTGTCCAGGGGGCGGCCTCACCTGGCCGGGGAAGACCCACCCGGGCCCCGTGCTCAGAGGCTCTCCGACACCCCTCCGAGAACGCAGCCGCGGAACCCACACCTCCAGGACGCTGCGGGCCGCTCGGGCTCTGCAGACGTCGGGCGGGCCCCGGCTGAGCCCTCATTACCTTTTTTTTTAAACATACACAGTGTTTCTGTGAACAATGATGGTTTTATGTTTTCCTTTCCAATATAAATGCATTTTATTTATTTTTCTTATCTTACTATACTGGCTGAAGCCTCAAGTGTAATGTTAAATAGAAAGTGTGAATGAGGACATACCTGTCTTGACATGATTTTGAAACCAAACCAAGATAAATTTGTGTGTGTGTGTGTGTGTGTGTGTGTGTGTGTGTGTGTGTGTGTGTGTGTGTGTTGTTTGTTTTTATAAATAATCATATAAATTGACTTCTTGGTCTTAAAGCCTGAAACTTTTGTTTTATCTGAGTTTCTTCCTTGGGAAATGACCTTCAGGCGTCTCAAAAAAGGTGTCAAAGAACTGAAACTTAACAGATCACCGCATCCAGACAATGAGATGCCGGACCTCTCATTCATCATGATTGCTTCCTGGCCCCTCCTTAGTTCCCGTTTCCTTACACATTGTTACATTTTTTTTTCCTGCTGTATAAGCCCCTAGTTTCTGTTTTCAGGGAGACGGATTTGAGACTGATCTCTCATCTCCTCCTGTGCATCACCCAATTAAAGCCTTCTTCCTTGTCAGTACTTACTGTCTCGGTGATTGGCTTTCTGCATCGTGAGCAGCAGGACCTTGATGAAACCCCTGATGTTTCAGTAACAACTCGAGGGATGAAACATTTAATCTTTCATGATTAAGTATGTTTTAGTGATGAATTTTTTTATTTGGTATTTACCACATTAAGGAAATTCTCTTCTAATCTCAGGTGCAAATAGTTTTAATAGGAATGAATGTTGGATTTTATTAATAATGTTTCTAAGTCATTTTTCTGCATATCTTGTGATAATAACAATCAAATAGTTGTTATTTTTTAGTTTGTTAATATGGTGAATTACATTCATTGATTTAAACATTTTAAACTAAGCTTGCCTTCCTGGGGTAAACTTCACTTGGTCATAATGTATTATGCTTTTATATATTTTTGGAATCTATTTGCTAAGATTTTGTTTGAAGTTTTTGAATTTATGTTCATAAGAAATGTTGATCTGTAGTTTTCTTTGTCTAGTTTTGGTATCACATGGTATTGGCTTCATAAAATGAGTTAGAAGATTTTGTAAATAATTTTTCTTATTTTTTCCATAAAAAATTGGTAGAATTTACCAGCATAGCCATCTGGGGCTGAAGTTTTTCTTTTGGAAAAAGTTTCAATTACAAAGTAAACCTTTGAAATAGTTATAGGACTCTCCAAATTATTTTTAAAAATGAGCTTGGAAGTTTGTGTCTTTCAAAGAATGTATCCATTTAATCTAAGATGCCTAATTTATTTGTGTACGTTTGTTCATCACATGTCTTTGTCATGTTTAATATCTGCAAAAATGGATAGTAAAGTTACCTCTTTATATTTGATATTGGCAGATTTTTTTGTCATTTCCCTTTATTTCCTGGTTCATCTGGCTATAGTTTTATTAATTCTATTTGTCTTCCTTAGGAACTATCTTTTGGTTTCATTGATACTCTTTATTGCTTTTCTGTATTCTATTTATTGATTTCCTTTTTGATCTTTATTTCATTTTCTCTACTGTGAGTTTCATTTTGTCTTTTCTACTTAAGGTGGAATCATAAGTCAATGATTTGAGACTTATATTTTCTTCTAATATAGGTATTTACTCTTCTAAAGTTTCTGCTATGTACTGTTTTATTGGCATTCCACAGATTTTGATATGTTGTGATTTTATTTTCATTGAGTTCAAAATACATTATAATTTCTCCTTTGATTTGTTTTTGACCCAAGTTATTGAGAAGTATGGTAATTTATTCTGAAATATTTGATGATTTCTCATAAGTCTTTTTTTGCTACAAATTTCTAATTTCTTCTATAATAAGAAAACATATTTGTATAGCTTAGATATTTTCAAACTGAGATTTGTTTTATGGCACAGAATGTGGTCTATTTTGGTATATGTTTTGTTCTTATATACTTCTAGAATGATATATACTCTGCTGTTGTTAGTTGGAATGTTCTATATACTTCAGCTAGATCAAGGTATGATAGTGTAGCTTAAATTTTTTTTTATCTTTACTGATTTATCTCTATCTTTGTTCCATCAATTATCAAAAGAAGGAAATAGAAATTACAGATACTAATTTTGGATTTTCTTATTTTCCTTGCATTTCTATTTATTTTCGCTTTATAAATTTTGAAGTTCTCTGTGTGTGTAAAAATTTAGGACTGTTATATCTTATTAATAAATTAACACTTTTATCATTATGACATAAAATCTTTTTTATTTGTAATATTATTTGCTTTGAAGTATTCTATCTGATGTCAGTATAGCCCATCCAGCTTCCTTTGGATTAGGATAATATGTATTTTTCTATCCATTTACGTTAAATATACTTGCATATATTTACATACTACATAAAAGTTTAGTATTACTTTTATGTCCAGCCTTTATTCTCTGAGTTTTAATTATTTTTTCAGACTGTTAGATTTAATGTGATTATTGATATGGTAAGGCTTAGTCTGGCATCTTGCTATTTTTTTGTATTTGTCTAATCTCTTCTTTGTTCTACTTTCCTTCTTCTGCCTTTGTTTGAATTAATAGAATATTTTTATGATTCTACTTCTATCTACTCTTGTATATTTTATTATAACACTTTGGTTATTTTAGTGGGTGCCTTAAAGTTGACAGTAAACATCTTTAGGTTATTGCAACCTACCTTCATTGACACTATACACTTCCTTTGTGGTATAAGAATCTCACAAAAGTATATTTCCATTTCTCCCCTTTCACCTTTGTAGTATTATCATGCATTTTACTTTTGCATATATTATAAATCTTAAATGACAGTGTTGTTACTTTCATTTACATTGCCATTTATTTATAGAGACATTTAAATTGTAAGGAAAATAGTTTATAGTTGCTTATGTGATTGCCATTTCTAGTGCTTTTGATCCCATTATGTAGGTATGTATTTCTTTCTGATATAATTTTCTTTCTGTCTCTAGTACTTCCTCTAATATTTCTTGTAGTGCAGGTGCACTAGTGATGAATTCCACTAACTTGTGTGTGTTTGAAAAATGTATTTAACTTATCTTTGTTTCTGAAACATTTTTACTGGTTACAGAGTTCTAGATTAAAAGAGTTTTCAAAAATAATCTTTAAAAAATGTCACTATTTAAAAAGTGTTGCCCCAGTGTCTCATTATTTCTATTTTTTCTGAGAAGAAATTTGATGTCATTCTTCATTTTGTGTCTCTTCTGGCTGCTTTTAAGAGGTTTTTTTGTCACATATTTGGAACAATTTGAATATGATGTACCGTGATGTTGTTTTTTTCATATCTTGTTTTTGAAGTTTGTTTGTGTCTGTGGAATTTTAGTTATCATGTATATAAGATTTTGAGGAATTTTTTTAAACAATATTTTTGTTTCTTTCTGCACTTTATTCTGTCATCTGTGGGACTCGATTACATGTAAACTAGGCTAGTTGAAACTCCCATAGTTGACAGATGACAGATGCTTTATACATTTTTAATTTTTTCCTTTTGTCTTGTGTTTTATTAATTAATTAATTAATTAATTAATTTAGGAGATGGAGTTTCCCTGTTGCCACCCAGGCTGGAGTGCAGTGGCATGATCTCTGCTCACTGCAACCTCCACTTCCCAGGTTCAAGTGATTCTCCCACCTCAACTTCCCGAGTAGCCTGGGTTACAGGTGCATACCATCACACCAAACTAATATTGTATTTTTAGTAGAGATGGGGTTTCACCATGTTGGCCAGACTGGTCTCAAACTCCTGACCTCAGGTCATCCAGCTGCCTCAACCTCCCAAAGTGTTGAGATTACAGGCATGAGCTACCATGCCCAGCCTGATTTCTGATTTCATGTCTTCAAGTTCACCTGTCAATCTTCTGCAACATCTAATCCACATTAGCCTAATTCAGTACAATTTCTTTCTACACAATGCTGTTTTCATCTCTAGAAGCTTGATTGGGTGGTTCTTGTATCTTTCATGTTTCTAACATTTTGAATGTATACAATCCATTTATAATAAGTGTTTCAATGTCCTTGTCTACTAATTCAAATACCCGCATCAGTTTTGATTGGTTGATTTTTCTCTTCGTTATCTGTCATGCTTATCTGCTTTCTTCTATTCTTATTTTTATGTTTATAGATAATTTTAAAAGACTTTATTTTTTTGGAGTTTTAAGTTTATAGAAAAGTAAGTGGAAAGTACAGAATGTTCCTAATCCCTTCCCCTGCTCGGTTTTCTCTATTATTTACATTTTGAATTAGTGTGGTACTTTTAAAAATAATTGATGAGTTAATATTGATACCTTATTATTAAACAAAGTAAATATATTACATTAGGGTTTATTCATTGTGTTGTGCATTCTATAGTCTTTGACAAATGTACAGTGACATGTATATATCATTGCAGTATCATATAGAATAGTTTCATTTCCCTAAAAATTCCCTGTGCTTCACTATTTATATTTCTCACTCTCATTTATATCTTGTACACTCTCTTGAGCATCTGGCAACCATTGACCTGTTTTTTTTTTTCTCCTTACTGTCCTCATAGTTTCACCTTTTCTTGAATGTCATATTGTTGGAATAATACAGTGCATTGCCTTTTTACATGGATCTTTTTTTCACTTAGCAATGTTTTTAAGATTTCTCCATGTATATATTTTTACATAGACTTTATTTTTAGAGGAGATTAGGTTCACAGTAAAATTGAGCAAAAGATAGAGATTTCACATGTACTCCTCCCCACATATTTGTATCAATGTCCCACTATCAATAATATCCTGCACCCCCACTATCACTATCAATATCCTGTACCAAGAGTGGTATATTTGTTGCTATGGGTTAATCTGCAGTGAGTGACACATCATTATCACCTGAAATCCATAGTTTACATTAGAGTTCACTGTTGGTATTGTATATTTGAGTTTTGACACATGTATAATTACATGTATTTACCATTGGAGGCAGAAGAGTCCTACTTTCCTAAAATTCCTCTGTGCTTTGCTGATTCATCCCTCCTTCCCCGCAACCCAAGCAAGCATTGATCTTTTTATAGTCTCTATAGTTTTGCCTTTTCCAGAATGTTACTCAGTTAAAATCATACAGCATGTAGCCTTTTCAAACTGGATTGTTTCCTTTAGTAATATGTATTTAAGGGTTTGCAATGTATTTTTATTGCTTGATAGCTTAGTTATTTTTAGTGCTGAATAATATTCCATTGTTTAGATATACCACAGGTTATTTATCTGTTCATCTACTGAAGGCCATCTTGGTTGTTTCCAAGTTTTGGTATTTCTGAATAAAGCTGCCATAAACATTTGTGTCAAGGCTTTTGTGTTGATGTAAATTTTCAGATCATTTGGTAAAATATCAAGGAGCATCATGTTGGATTTTATGGTAAGTGTGTGTATGGTTTTGTAAGAAACTGCCAAACTGTCTTTCAAATTGGCTATAGTATCTTGCATTCCCACCAGCAATGAGTATTCTTGTTGCACATCCTCATTAGCATTTGCTGTCACTGTTCTGGATTTTAACTATTTTAATATATTTTAATTTGCATTATCACAATGACATATGATATGATGCATCTTTTCATATGCTTCTTTACCATCTCCATCGTTTCTTTAGTGAGGTGTCTGTTAAGGTCTTTGGCCCATTTTAAACCTGGTTTGTTTTCTTATTATTGAGTTTTCAAAGTTACTTGTATATTTGGATAAGAGTCCTTTATTATGTGGTTCTTTTACACGTATCATCTCCCAGGGTGTGGCTTGTCTTTTTATTCCCTTCGCAGTGTATTTTACAGAGTAGATTTGTATTTTATTATAAAGAAGTCAGCTTATAAATTCTTTCTTTCATGGATTATGTTTTTGGTGATTTATCTATAAAGTTATTACAAAAATTAAAGTCATCTAGATTTTCTTCTATGTTACCCTTGAGAAGTTTTATAGTCTTTTATACTTATTTCTGTGATTGGTTTATTTGAGTTAATTTTGTGAAGGGTGTAAGGCCTGTGTCAAAACTCATTATTTATTTTTTTTGGCATGTAAATGTCCAAGTATTTCAGCACCATTTGCTAAAAAGACTGCATTTTCTTCATTGCTTTATTATGTCTGTCCCTTTGTGAAAGATCAATTGACTGTATTTATGTGAGTTTATTTCTGGGCTTGTTATTATTCTGTGCCATTGATCCATTTGGCTATTACCACATGGTCTTGATTAGTGTAAGTCCTGAAGTTGTGTAGTGTCAGTTCTCCAACTTTATTCTCCTGCTTCAATATTGTGTCTTTTTCCTTTCATATAAACTTTAAAATTAATTTGCTGATATTCACAAAATTTTTACTTTCTGTGACTTTGATGAAAATTGCATTGAATCTATAGAAAGCATCTTTAATTGCAGAAACAATGTATGTGCTTACTCTCTTTATCAAAGTAAAGTTACAGATAAGCCAAAGTGCCTTTTTCCCAAGTTGTCAATGCTAACCACTCCTAAAAGAAAACTGAGGTACTTGTTGTGTTTGATGTATTCTTTCATACTTTAAAACATGTTTATATACAAAATATATGTCTCTAGGAAGAAGTTGGGAAAAACTGACGTCTTGACAATATTGACTCTTTCTGTACATGAACACAGAATGTCTCTTCATTAATTTAGTTATTCTGTGGTTTCTTTTATCGGCATTTTGTAGTCTTTCTCATATAGATCTTATGCATATTTTTACATCTTATACCTAGAAATTTCATTATTACAGGTGCAAATGTAATGGTAATATGTTTTAAATTTCATGCTGACATATAGAAAAGTGATTGACTTTTGTATATTGATCTTGCATTGTGCAACCTTGCTATAATTGCTTATTATCTCCGGGCTTTTTTTGTTGATTCTTTCATATTTTTTGCATTAATGATTATGCCATCTGTAAACCAAGATTTTTTTTTCTTTCTTCTCAATAAGTATATCTTATTCCTTTTCTTGTCTTATTGCATTAGATAGGACTTTTGGTATGATATTGAGAAGCAGTGGTGAAAGGAAGTATCCTTGCCCTGTTTCTGATCTTAGAGGGAAAGCTTTGAATTTCTCAGCATTGAAAGCATTTTTAATTGCAGAAATAATCTATGAGCCTATTCACTTTATCAAAGTAAAGTTACAGATAAGCTAAAGTATCTTGTTCCCAAATTGTCAATGCTAACCACTCCTAAAAGAAAACCAAGGTAATTGTGTTTTGTATATTCTTTCATACTTTAAAACATGTTTATGTATAAAATATACGTCGCTAGGAAAGATATATGTACGTGTGTATATTATATTGACATATATATTTACATATGTATTTCTAAATTATACTTAAAAATAGAATGAAATGGTTAACTGTGTCAAATATTGCTTAAAAGCAGTAAAAGACTGCTGAAAACAGTTCCTTAGATTTTTACCGATGCCATGGTCAAATCAACATGATTATGCTGGGTTGAGGAGAGAATTAGGAGAGGAAAGCAAGACTATATTTATAGTTAAGTCTTTCAGGAGTTTAAGTCTAAGGCAGCAGAAAACAGTGGGTATGATATGGAGGAAGTAAACAATTTTCTAAAATTGTTTCTACTTTCTTTGTAAATGGCAAGCATAGTCCTCTTAGAGTGAGGATGGAAAAGTCACGTTGCCCTACATAGTTCCAAAAAAATTAGTGGTCTCTGAGACATGCTGAAATAATATACTCAAGGACACTAGTACAGTAAGCAAATAACACAGAAGACAAAAATTCTAATCAGATCTATTCAAGTCCAAAGCCTGTGCCGCAGAATTTTCCTGCAGTTTGCTCTGTTGACAGCTGACATCAGAATCCCCTGAGATTTTAGTTTAAAAACGTGTTCCCAAACCTCACTCCACATCTACTGACTTAGAATACAGAACATTTATATATGAAGAGTTCTTCAAAGTCATTCTTACATACATATAAGTGTGAAAACCAGTAATGTCTACTTTCCGTCATAATCTGAGAATCACAAAGTGAAATTTCTGTAAGTAGCAGGCTGCCAGACACTTAAAAGAGTCGAAAATGCCATGAAGGGAATTGTGGTAACCTGGGGTCCAATTTAAACATGTTTAAAGCACCAGGTGGGTGAAAGAAAACATACTTACAGGCTAGATTTGGGACTGAATTATTATACTGCTTTCTTCAAGAGGAAGCTGTTTGTAGCTGCAAGATCTGGCCATAGCCCTCTCTATATTAGCATCAGACTCTGACTAAATAGAATTCATTTGGATAAGAAGGTGAACCAAGATAGTTTCAGATTGCCACTACCTAAATACCAGTTTTAATCAGTGGTTTAATAGGTACACAGAATATCTAATGTGATTTCTATCAAGCTGTGGCATGCAAGCAATAGACAAGATGACAACGAATGACTAGAGCTCTAGACAGGAAATTAGAAAGCATAATGCAACCTCTAATTACTGCAATAAAGAGGTCAGTTGAATTGCATCGAGTCATGGAGGATAACTGCAGCTCAGATAGAGGTGCATGTTTTTATCTATCCAAATTCAGGAGAGATTACAATAAGAACTGGAAAAGCATGAAGTTGAGAAGGTTACTTGGTGTACAAAATACACTGGGTTGTGAAATTAAATCCTGAGTAAAGGCATGAGCTGAGGGTTTCCCTTTGACAGAACAGAAGGGTGAGCTATAAGAAGAGGCACATCCACCTGCAGCGTAGGAAGAATTATATTGAGAGTGAGAAGCTTCCAAGTTCATCACAGCACAAAATCCGTCTGTAAATAACCTTATCATCATCCCTGTGAAGTGGAAACCTCAGCCCACATAAGATGGCAAGCCTATTTTTAGTTTATAATTCTCAGAAGGCATAGGAATATAGAATTGATGAAGTTATTCCAATTAAAGGCATTGTTTCCATTGTGTTAACTTTAGGGATATGCTTGATTTCCATTGGGATATTATTTTTGTAATTGTTACTTAAATTATCTTAATGTATCAAAGCTACTGGATAATCTGTCAAATTAGAATTATGACTTAAATGTAAGCTATGTAATTGATAGTAGATTTGTGATATCAGTTTGAAAACTGTAAAAGAATTTGACTCAATTTGTTAGAATATCATCTTCTGGGATTTCTCATGTTATCTTGAAGTGATAGATAAGGCTGAGGCTAAAGACAAAAACCACTGTGTATTTCACAAGAACAGCCAGTCTGTGGAAGCAGCCACCTTCCCGAGAGTTTATTGACAGATTACAGATCAGAGCTTCATGTCTGGTGTCTAGACAAAATAAAAGGGAGACTGGGAAGTGAGCTTCAGTGAGGGGCATGCTGTGTTCACAGTTGGAAGCCATTCCTGTTCCTCCTGCATGACGTGGGAGGGGAGAAAGGGAGAAGTGTTTTCTCCCTGTGGCCCCGTTGGAACATTGAGAAAATCACTTGTCAACGCTGGAGTGTTCTGCAAGAAGCAGAGACTGGCACCTCCACCCTCAGCTGAACTCTTGCTGACTTCTAGAATCTGTAAGTCTCTGGTGCCAGGACATGAAGTAGCCTGGCAATGAAGTTCATGGGAGAGCTCAGCCTGCATCCCCCTGGGGCTTGGTGGCATTCAGCATAAACACTAAGACTGCCGACAATGCACTGCCTCAAGATTGCTGAAGGTCAGGGTGTTCCGAAGTAGGCTGTGTTAGGAGCATCTGAAGCATGATAAATATGTGCCAGGGAAGGAGATGGAGGTATCACTCCTCCCCTTCCCAGTTCTACAAAACCTTAGGAGAGTACAGAAGAGAAACTCCCTAACTCTGTCCAACTGAACAGAGGGTTACCCAACTAGGAGAAGGAGCTGGGGTGTGTGTGCTCTGGTCAGGCCAAAGAGAGTGATGACTGCCTCTCTGGAGGGCATCATAGTGAGGAGTGGGTCAGCACTGTGCTGTCAGACTGCACATCAGCAGACACTTGTGGCATCACACAGACCCAGCAGGAACCAGAGAAGGGCTAGAAGGTCTTCCATCCCCTAGCAGGTGAGCACCCTGCGAGGCATTCACTGCCTCCTTCCAGAGCCCTCCTTCCTGCTCCTGGCCTGGAGGAGCAGGCGCCTGGAGGGAGAAGGACTGCCTGCTTCAGAGCAACCCTACCCTATCCACACCAGTGAGAGGCTGGGGGAAAAGTCTGAAATAAAATAGGAGGACAATGTGGTGCCTTAGAAATGGTCAGAACTGAATCTTACGTTATGCAGTGCCATCTCTAAAACCCCCAAATGACAGAAAACCATGGATACCATATGAAGATATCAGTAATGAACTATCTGGGTCTACCATTATGAGGCCAAACTACTCTTCCATATGGTTTTGATATTTTAAGAACATTTAATTAAAAACTTTTATAATCAAGGTTACTTGTTTAGGGGAAATTAATTTCTTAAATAGCCATATAAATTAGGGGAAGTTAATTACTTAAATAGCTATATAAATTAGTCAGAAAAATAGATCACTGTTATTTTAAACAGTTATTAGTTTTATGAATAGAAAAACAAGATTTTTAAGTTGACCTGAAAGACTTCTGAAAAAAACTTGTTTCAATGAGGAAAAGTATCTGTGTAGGAAATTAATTTTAAATTCCACACCAGGGACTCTTTCCAACACATGAATTATCTGTCTTCCTTCCCAGACTTTACAGTAAGTCATTCACTTAATGAGCATACTGTCTATCATCTATCTATCTATCAATCATCTATCTTTGGTTCTATCCTCAGAGATTCTGATTATTTTAGTTCTCTAAGAACTAGAGCCAAATGCACACTTGCATGATTCCCTAAAAATCTGTAATCACTTTATTGCATAGGAAAATAAAAAGTAGTAATGAAAAATGTGAATTGCAAAAATTCTGAGGGCTGGGGGTATTGGGAAGATGGTCAAAAGAACAAAATTTTGTAAGGGTTAAGAGGTCAATTGTACATTATGGTGTAAGTTAACAAAATTATATATGTTTTTTAAATGGTTACGAGAGTAATTTTAAATGTTTTTATCACAAAAGGAAAAGATCAATGTATGAGCCAATATATGTTGATGAGCTTGATTTAGCCATTCCGCAAGGTATACATGTATCAAGATATCATGTTCTATATCATAAATATATAAAACCTTTGTTTATTCAAAGTAAATTTTTAAAAAGCATTCAGCATTTTATTCTCTGAGAGTTGCTAAATGATCTAACTGGATTGATTTCCAAGGCAGTACAATAATGAATTCTTAGCTCTAAAGAATTTGTTAGCAGGTGGTAGGCAAGGAACAGTCAATGAGGCTGACTTTAAAGCATGAGAGTCTACAAAGAGCTAAGGGAATAAATGAGGACAGCTGCATTGCAGTGGCAAGCTCTCAATCTCATTCTCATTTTTGTAAGAAAAAACAGTGCATACCTGCAGACATTTAAGTATTGTTAATAAATGTGCACTCTGCACCCAAGGTTCTAGCATTATGTCATAGAGAGAGAATTTCCTGGCTCATTGTCTTTGCTTCTTCCTGGTTTAGTCCTTGCTGCTCTTTTTTCTTTTCTTTTCTTTTTTTGAGATGGAATTTCACTCTTGTTTCCCAAGCTGGAGTGCAATGACGTGATCTCGGTTCACCGCAACCTCCACCTCCCAGGTTCAAGCAATTCTCCTGCCTCAGCCTCCTGAGTAGCGGGGACTACAGGCATGCGCCACCACACTCAGCTAATTTTGTATTTTTAGTAGAGACAGGGTTTCTCCATGTTGGTCAAGCTGGTCTTGAACTCCTGACCTCAAGCGATCTGCCCACCTTAGCGCCCCAGAGTGCTGGGATTACAGGTGTCAGCCATCACACCTGGCCCTTGCTGTTCTTATAAATGAGGGGTGAACTACGAGAGATATTGATCTTGGGTTGGAATATAGAAAATGTCAATGAAGGATCCACAGCTTTCATCATTCATGGGAAACTAGTAGGCCAGACCTGCCCATCCTGTCTCAGAAAGTGAGTACCCCTGTGGTGGGAACAGCAGGACATTGGAGGTGGGGATATGTTTCCACCACACTGGCTAACTCAGAGCCTGTCATTTAAAAAGACAAAGTCAGGCAGAGCCGAGATTAAGGTGATCATCCCTATCATCCCTTATTGAAATACAACAGTCAATGCATATTCCATATATCTAATATGTACACATCACACATATACATACATGCACATACAATCCATATTACAATAATACAACTGACACTTAGTCCATTTCTATTGATCACCTTCCAAATGTCAGCAATAATTAAAATCTGTGCATATAAAGAAAAAGAAGACATTGTTTCCTCCTTAAAGGAGCTCAGTTAATAAGGGGAGACTGAGAGACTGAGTTATGAAGAGTTAAAATTAGAGTGATGATTGCTAAACAGTAATACAAGTAATAGTGTGTCCGGACTCTTCTGATCCATTTGCTGCATGTTAACCCACTGATTTTTCATAACTACCTAAAAAAGTAGTGGACCTTTATTTTTGCCTCTGTTTACAAATGAATATATTGAGACACAGAGGAGTTAACTTGGCCAAGATCATTCAGCTAGTAAGTAGCAAAGACAGGCACTGGAACTCAGGCACATTTAACCACTGCCGAGCTGCTGCTTTCCCGTGTGGGCAGCTCATAGTCCACTGGCTGGACCCTTACAGCCTGGCTCCAGTCTCGCTGGTTGCTTCCGTCTTCCTGGATCTCAGGTGGGCGTGGGAGGAAGTCATGCATTTACTCGCACTGCACAAACCATGGCGTGCACCCTGGCCTTCTCCGCAGTCTTGACGTGAGTCGTGAGACACCTGGAGCGTCATCGCTTTGCAGATGTTTCCTCCATGTCATGGCTTCCCACTGTGGCTGCAGAGAAGGGTGTCAGACATAAGGAAGCCTCCTGCACCCCATCAGTAGTGGACACAGGCCCCTTCCTGAGCCCTGCACTGTATGCTCACACCTGATCAAAAGCCTGATTGAAAACACGAATGGGTGTTTGGCATGAGCGAAAGGGAATTACAATGCAAAGCACAACAAAATAGAGGATTATCTCCAGAGTTCATGGGTCCAACTCTTCCTCCACAGGAGCACCCTGTACACACAAACACATACCACACACACACACCACACAACACACATGCACAAACCACACACACATATACCACACATCGCATACACATACACACACCATGCACATATACACACTACACATACATGCCACACACACACCACACACATATACATACCACACACAGAGAAACACACCACACCACACACACACACCACACAAAACACTTGCATAGACCACACACAGACATATATACCACACACCACACACATACACAAACCACACACACATACATATTACATACAACAAAACACACACACCACACAACACACTTGCACAGACCACACACATCAGACACATACATAAACATACCACACACATACTACACACAACACACAACACACCATACATACACAATACACACACATATACCACGCAACCACGCACATACATACCACACAACACCCACCTGACACACAAACGTAACACATACACCACAAACACACACACACCATACACACCACACATACACACAGAAATACCACAACACACATAGCACACACAGATACCACACACACACACCACACATATACATGCCAAACACACACCACACATGTGTACCACATGCACAACACACAGACACATATCACACACATACACCACACACACACCACAAACACACAAATGTACTACACACAAACACACAGATGTGTCACATACGCAGACATACTCTACATACAGACACACCACACACATATACGCTACACACACCACATATCACACACACACACAAGCATACCACATACCTACCACACCACACATACACAAATACACATATTATATACTGTCTCCCCAATTCCCTGCCCTAGCAA
Organism: Cheracebus regulus; assembly: GCA_963574635.1. Lineage (NCBI taxonomy): Eukaryota > Metazoa > Chordata > Mammalia > Primates > Pitheciidae > Cheracebus > Cheracebus regulus. Next base: position 91,819 of record CAUYQU010049015.1, on the reverse strand, counting down.
CCAAGAGAAAGACTTTGAACCCTGCCCTCAGCAGCCATGGCTGCACCCCACCAAATCCTTCACTCACATTCAACCATGGTATTTTCTATTTGATTGGTCCTTCTTCAGTGTCACCAATGGCCAGAGAGTCAGCTATCTTTACGAAAATAAACAAAGGAAGGAAGAAAGCAGGGAGGGAGGAAGGAAGGAAGGAAGGATAGAAGGAAGGAAGGAAGGAAGGAAGGAAGGAAGGAAGGAAGGAAGGAAGGAAGGAAGGAAGGATAGAAGGAAGGAAGGAAGGAAGGGAGAGAGGAAGAAAGGGAGAGAGGAAGGAAGGGAGAATGAAGAGGGAGAAGGGAGGGAACTCATTCTTAACCTAGTGGTGGCTTCCTCACCTTTTCTCCCTCCCCACTCTTTGAACCAGAATAAGCCAACCCAATCTAAAAAGACCTATTCTTGCAGAATCATAACGTTTTATTATTATATGTAGTCTTAATGTTGATGGCATTGAAATCCCAGGAGTGAGAGAGGTCCCCTAGGGAGATCAAAAGAAGCTGGAAAGAACCTTAATATTTCATCAACCTTGCTGGAAGGGGCAGAGTGAGCAGTGAGTCCATCAATGTTAGTTGAGTCTTGACTCTGTGCCTACAATATGCCAGACAGGTCAAACAATTTAGAATTACTGTATGAAGGCAGTTTCTGTCCAATTGTATTAGCATTTTAAAAATGTTTGAGTTAATACGTAATACTATTGACCTTTATTGGATGTAGGGTTCCATGAATTTTGCCCATTGCATAGTATCGTGTACCCACAACCACAATCAGGATCCAGGACAGGACCACCCCCAGAGTCCCTTGTACAACCCCTTTCTAATCACATCCTCCCCCAACCCCTGAGCCTTGGCAACCACTGATCTTTCCTCTGTCACAATAACTTTGTCTTTTTGAGAATGTCATGTAATGGAACAAGTATGCAATCTTTTGAGACTATGGATTCAGTTTTTGATAATCCTGAGCAGAACTGCTAGGAATATTTGTGTACTAGTTCTATGAATTACTGAGAGAAGAGTGTGGACATTACTCACTATAATTGTGGATTTGACTATTTGCCTTTTCCATTCTTCCGGATTTTGCTCCATGTATTTTGAAGCTCTGTTGTCAGGTGTGTCCACATTTAGAATGGCTACAGTGGGATTTTTTTGGTGAATTGACACTTCCATTATTATGTAATATCCCATTTTGTCCTGGATAATTTCTTTTCTCTGAAGTCTACTTAGTCTGTTATTAGTATAGCCACACAAGATTGTTTTCAGAAAATAGTATGACACACACACACACACACACACACACATACGTCATTTTAATTTATGACAAAGTTTCGATCTTGTTGCCCCGGCTGGTACAGTGGTGTGATCTCAGCTCACTGCAACCTCTGCCTCCTGGGTTCAAGTGATTTTCCTGCCTGAGCCTCCCGAGTAGCTGAGACTACAGGCGCATGCCACCACGCCTAGCTAATTTTTTTTGTATTTTTAGTAGAGATGGGTTTCACCATGTTAGCCAGGCTAGCTTCAAACTCCTGATCTCAGGTGATCCACCCACCTTGGCCTCCCAAAGTGCTGGGATTACAGGCATGAGCCACTGTGCCCAGCCCATAAATATCCATTCGTTTATATTAAGTATGGTTTTATGTTCAGAGTCTTTCTATGTTGCCCAGACTGGAATGCAGTGGTGTCATCTCGGCTCACTGCAACCTCTGCCTCCTGGGGTCAAGTGACTCTCCTACCTCAGCCTCCTGAGTAGCTGGGGTTACAGGCATGCGCCACTGCGCCCAGCTAATTTTTGTATTTTTAGTAGAGATGGGGTTTCACCATGTTGGCCAGGATGGTCTTGCTCTCTTGACTTCGTGATCTGCCTCCCAAAGTGCTGGGATTACAGGCGTGAGCCACCAAGCCTACCCATTTATTTTTTTTTAAATAAACTTTACATTGGAGCAATTTTACATTTACAGAAAAATTGTTAAGATATTAGACAGTTCCCATAGTACCCCCCAAACACAGTTTTTCTTATTATTAGAGTCATACATTAGTATGGTAGATTTGATACACTTAATGAGCCCATATGATACATAATTATTAATAGCTATAACTTATTCAGATTTCCTTTGTTTTAACTTTTGTCTGTGTTGTCACAGGATCGAATCCAGGATACAACACTGCGTTCAGTTCCCACGTCTCCCGGGCTCCTTTTGGACAGCCTCTTGGACAGTTATTGTTCTTTCACTTAAAAAAATTTTTTTACATTTTAAAATGAAAATTGTATTGATCGTTGTAGATTAAAATGCAGTTGGAAGAAGCAATACAGAGAAATACTTTGCATACTTTGCCCAGTTACCTCCAGTTTAACATTTTGCTGACTTTCTGCCCATCAGTCTCACTTGAAGAAGGACCAATCAAATGGAAAATAACGTGGGTGGATGTGAGTGAAGAATTTGGTGGGGTGCAGCCGTGGCTGCTGAGGACAGGGTTCAAAGTCTTTCTCTTGGTTGCTGGGACAGGGAAGGGGGAGACAGTATATAATATGTGTGGCGGGGGTGGGCTGGGTGGTAGGTGCAAGCCACTCATCTCCTTCAGATTTCCCCAGTTTACTTGTACGCATCACTGTGACTGTGTGTATATGTGAGTTTGTAAGTTACATACAATTTTATTGTCTTTCTAGGTTCATGCGTGCACAGAGTCAAGATACAAAAGGGTGTCACAGCACAAGGGTTTCATATGTTCCCCTTTTATAACCCTACCCACTTCCTCCCCTCACATTCCTAACTTCTGACGTTAGTACTTCTACAGCAGGATCCTGGCAATACATTTTGGCAATTTTCTTTCATCTGAGAATGTCTACACTTCAGTCTCATTCCTGAAGAATATTTTTCCTGAATATAGGTTCTGAATTGGCAGTATTTTTCCTTCAACACTTTAAACAAAATCTGTTTCTCTTCCCATTGGCCTTCCTGGTTTTTGGTGTGACATCCAAGGTCACACAAACTAAATAATGCATTATTTTTCTCTGGCTGCTTTTCAGACCATTTCCTCTGTGTTTATTTTTCAACAGTTTTATTATGATGTGTCTAGATGTGGAATTATCTGAGATCAGATGGTTTGGTGTTTGCTGAGCTTTTACATCTGTAGTTTTCAAATCTTGCGTTCAACTTGGGAAATTTTTCATCATTATCTGTTCAAATATTATTTTTTGCATTCCACTATCTTTTTTTGTGGGACTCCAGTGACCCCATTGTTAGATTGTTATTGTCCCATAAGTTTTTGGAGCTCTATTATTTTTTTCCATATTTTCTCTTGGTATTGTTAAGATTTGTAATTTTATTGCCCTGTCTTCAAGTTCACCAGCTTCTTTCTGACTTCCTTGTGGTTCGATATCCAATATATTTTAAAAATTTGGTTATCATATGTTTCAGTTTTAAAATTTACATTTTGTTCTTCTTTATATCTTCTATCCCTTTGCTGGATAATTTTCCCTTTCCATTTGTTTCAAAAATGTTCACTCTTTCTTATTGGAGCATTTGTATTAACGGTTTTAAAGTAATTGCCAGACAATTTTAACATGTATGTCATCCTGACATGAATAACTGTTGATTGCTTTTTCTCATGCAAGTTGAGATTTCCTTGAATCATTTTAGGCAATGTAAGGTTTTATTGTATCCTGGACACTTTGGATATTATGTTAGGAAACTCTGGGTCTTGCTTATATCTTATCAGGATTGTTCATATAGGTGTTCCAGTAAACATTCTATTCGTTTGGGTTCAGGCTGCAGGTTCCTACTGGCCTCCTCTGGGTTTTGATTCCTATGCCAGTCCAGCTATCAGAGACTTTGCATTATATTCAGACATTTCCTGTGTGTGCACCACTTAGGGACCAGCCTGGGACCTGTATGTCGTTTTATCCCGTAGTTTAGTTCTCAGAGGTTTTATTCTGCCAGTTAGGATCAGATCCACATTTGTGTAATTCCTGAAGATGGGACCAAGAATTCATAAGTGAGTTTATGGAATCTTTTCTCATGCTACTTTCTCTTCACAATCTCCCTGGTAATTTCTGATTTTGCAACAGTCCTCTTGCACCCTAGCCAGAAACTGGAGTGTCGATTATACCACTCTGCTGTGTACTTCCTGGAGCTCATTTTTTCCATGTTCTAGCTCCCACTTCTGAGCTTAAGGATCCCTGAGGTTTAGTCTGGGGAATATTAAAGAAAAAATGGGAAACATTCCACTAGCTTTGTGGTATTTGAAATTTTGGTCTACTTTCTCAATCTGCCAGCTACAGTTTACTATGTATTTATTTTAGTTAAAAACACATTAGGTTAAATTTACTGTCTTAACCATACATAATTAAGTGTATAGTTCAGCAGTGTTAAGTGTATTTACATAAGTACACAACAATCTCCGGAATTTTTCATCATGCAAATCTAAAGCTCTGTACCTATTAAACACCAACTCCCTGTTCATCCCTCCGGAAATGACCATTCTACTTTCTGTCTCTAGAAATGTGACTCTTTTAGATGCTTTGTATAAGTAGAATCACATAGTATTTGCCTTTTTGTGATTGGTACATTTTCCTTAGCATAATGTCCTCCAGGTTCATTCATATTTGCAAATATTAATAGGATTTCTTCTTTTTGAATACCATTCCATTGCATGTATATACCACATTTGCAATGCATTCATCCTGGATGGACATTTGAGTTGCTTCCACCTCTTGGCTATTGTCAATAGTGTATTCACTGGGAGAGACAGACTGGAATGTGTTTGTCCCATTTTAATCAGGGGAAGAACAGTACTGAGAATTACTAACCAAGATTTGTGAAAAAAAGAGAATTTCCCTTTATTAATCAAAACCACATAGCTCTTGGAACTGAAAATTTTCATGGGCTTGTACATTGATTATACAGATACTCAAGCCAGGAAAGCATAACTTATTTTAGTACCATTTGTTTATGTCTCCCTGGAAATATGTTCTTTTGACAACAAGAATAAATAATAATAGACTGTTATAAAATTTATATATTTGGATGCTGTATTTTGTTTGAATCCTTTCAATTTCAGGTAGAAATGTTTTGTCACTCTGTTAAGTGAATAAAGTTTCAGTTTGACTTACTGATTAATAAAGTATAACTTGTGATTGACAATCCTCTTCCAAGATAATAGACTTTGAAGAGGTAAACCAACTCTAGACAGAATGCACTCTTCCCCAGTGTGACACTTAGAAACATTGTTAGTAATAAAACTATCCACAGTTCTTTCGGGTATAAATCACCAAGCCATGTATATGTTGTAAAATCCAACTAGATTAAGGTAAACTTCCATTTTACGGAGTGAATTTACTATATATCAGGGATTGATTCATGACATACAACTGATCACAATAATTGGTATCTCCTTCAGCAAGTTTATGATCTATCTTTTTTTCTCAGTAAAATACATGTATCCACTATAACTGTCATTAAAAAGAAAAAACAAATTTAACTTGAAATTCATGAGGAAAAGCATCTTATTTTACCATGAAGGATTTACTTTCTAAGTGCTGCCTATTGCTCTTATGAATTGTATACTATTCTCTTACACTTGCTTGTTTCTGTGAATTATTATACGTCTACCAAGGTGTATCCTCCAGACAGTGAAGGTCAATGTTCTGGAGCAGGCCCCTGAAGTAGCATCCAACTAAGTAAAAGTAAATAGCGGGAGATAATGGAATCAAAAGTTTAAATTAGCCCTTTCTAGATTGTCCAGGTCATTTGTTTTTCCTAAAGTATAGAAGCCAGGATGATTTATCCTACTATTCAAATGATTTAGTTTTAACTTTCATTGTAAGTTCTTATTTTTATCAAAGTAATACATGAAAATGATTTAAAAACTTAAACAGTGCCACAAATTTTGGAACAAGAAACAGTAATCTCTTGCCATACAAACGATTCTTCTTTTTTGAAAGAAAGCAATTTTCAACTATTTTAGCTACTTACCTTTTTTTTCTTTTTAACTTAGATAACATACCTTATTAGATATTCCTTGATTCTCCTCTCCTCATGGCATCTTTATTTCTGTTGGAAGCTTTTAAAACCATTACAAATATTCAAATAGATTAATTTAAACATATTCATATTTTACTTAATTCTAGATAAGATGCTATTTGTATAGAGAATGAAATATGCATAATATAAAATTGATCACTTTAACCATTTTCAAGTGTACAGCCTATTGCCATTAAGTATATTCCCATGTTGTGCAACTGTCACCACCCTCCATCTCCAGGACTTTTTCATCTTCTAAAACTGAAACTCTGTACTCATACTCTTTAATTTTTAAATTTAATAATGGCTTATTGATTTCTTACATGGAAGATGAAAATCAGAAATAAACTCCTCTCTTGCTGCTTAGGCAGAGACTAGTAAGAGGCAGATACAGTTTTGAGGGAGCAGAATGGAAAGAGGGGTCACAGGGTACTGGCCTCGCCCCTGTATGAACCTGAGAATGAGCCCCCTGAATTCCAGGCCCTGCTGGTCTCCTTGGCATCATCCTCTTTGGGTCCTCTATGCTGCACTCCCTCTCCCCTCCCTCACACGTGCCATTCCTAACCCCATTCTGTCAGTATAGCCATAGCATTTTTTAAGTTAAATCAATATTTAGTTTACTTAGTTCCTGTAAAAATTGTTCTTATCTATGCAATCTTGTTTACATATTTGTTCACGTTAACATTATGTTTTTTGGTGTAATTGTATTATTTGATTATTCGATTAACATTGGAGCTTGTTTACAAATATGGCCCCCAATGAACTACACTTTTCAGTTTTCTTGCCTTTGTGTAGTCCACTTCTTGAATCAGGGCTAGACTTTTACCAAAGTGTGTAGTGGAGGTGACCTTCCTGTCCTTCTAAGGCTATATCACAAGAAACTTTGCAGCTTCCACTCAGGTGCCTTGAATACTCTGGAGGAAGCTGCTAGGATGAAGGATTATGATTGCCTTGAGACTACCCTCCCACACATGGCTGTAGTGGGGGGTAGCCTAAGTTACCACATGTGGAGACTGTGTGCACAGAAAGAGATGCCTGGTAGCCATGCTGTGAGGAAGCCCAAGTAAGCATGTAGAGAGGTTGTGTGAAAAGAAACAGAAGACTGGTAATTCTCTGGCTGTTCCAGGAAGCACCGAAGCACAGACATGTGAGTGAATCATCTGGTACCTTCAGCCACTGACCCTTGGGGTGACTCCTGCCTCAGCCAATATCTGCCTGTAATCATAGGAGAGGCCTTCAAGTGAGCCCTGCTCAGCCTGTCAACCCACAGAAGTTGAGAGTAATAATAAGTTATAATTTTAAACCACTGAGTTTTAGGGTTTGTTACACCGCTGTAAATAATAGAAACACTTAAGAATCCCAATGTGTCTATCATTCCTAAACCCTCTGATTAAACTGAAAAGCTCCTTCAAATAAAGTCAAACATATTAATTAAGCTGTCAGATTATTTTTCCCCCTTGGAGACATACATTTCTCCAAAAGCCTCTGTTCCTTTCTTGATGTCACAGGCCTACTGCATTGATTCAATCCTGGACATCATTCCAGTTTCATCCTGGGAATTCCCTTTTCCTCTATCCTACACTGGATCCTGGTTCCCAAAACCCATGTCTTTATCTTTCTTTTTCCAAGGACACATTATCTTATTTTGTCTTCCTTAGGAGTAGAATTATTGTTAATTTGAAGGTTTCTTTGGCTCCTTACAATATCTCACTTCTGAGTTTGTATTCTTTTTTCTCTTTGTCTTCATTTCCATATTTTTTGTTAGCAGTTTTGTTAAAGGTTCTCCTCAAGTTCTGTTGACTCTTATTTGTTGGTTTTTATTTAAAGATAAGGCACTAAAACATCAATCCTTAACTCTGTGGGGATGGGGGAATTTGTTACTGCTGAACTTTTGTGCATAGCAGTAACGAGACAGGTCAGATTTTTTAGTCTGCAGGGATTTCTTTCAGTTGTTTCATCACTTTCTCTTGGAGTATGTTTTTGTATGTAGGGGTAAAATTGGTAATAAGTCTGGCTGTCAACATTTTAGAAGATACTCTCGCAGAGTAGAAGGCTGTCTTTGGTCAGGGCAATGTATTCCTCAATCTTTTGGAGGGCAGAAGAAAGAATGGAGTCTAAGCTGATATGGTGATAGTTCCTTATTCTTTGAAATAGAATGAACCATGGATCCTGAATGAGGTAACAGAGGTATGGACCTCAGAAAATACCTGGGGAAGATCTTGTTTTAGTGCAGACCCTCAGAGTCTCATGTAACTTTACCAATTAGCCAACAAATACTTTTTGAGCCCCATCTGTGTCCTGCCTGGAGTTAGACATCCAGATAATAGTGATAATACAATTGTAGAGTGCTGCTTTTAGCCTGACCTTCAATTTTACAAAAAGGACAAATAATAACATGATTAACATGTATCTAGTCAAATGACCTAGTTATGTTATTTTTAGATCATGAATATTTTTTAAAAATAAAAATATTTTAAAGTTTTTCTGTCTTTGAATGAAAAGGTCAGTTGTTTCACTAAGAAGAGACATTTATTCCTGATTTCTTGCTCTAATAGTATGCACTCACATATTGGATTCAAATTTTTGTGAAGAGGATGCATCCTTGACAAGAGCCATCCAGGCTTCAAAGTAGCCCTTTCTGCCTAGATAGATGCAGCATTTAGGAGCACAGATCAGGCTTGAAGTTCCCACTAGAAGATTATTCTCTGAAAGGCTTACTTAGTTATTCCAGATGGCTGATCAATCACTCAGGTATTGGTTAATTTGATATATTCTGTCTTGGCCAATTGCCTTTAAGACTTTAACAGAGAAATACTTTCAAAAGAGAAAAGAAACATCTAAAATCGGATTATAAAAAGCAAACATCAAATTCAAAGAAGTATGTAGGGGAGATGCAACTTTTTTGTTTTCCAGAGAAGTCTCAGAACTGCGCAGAGACTGCTTATAAAAGTACTGGATCCAGGAGAAAATACATTAAACCCTCCTGCAGTATAAATAGTTTTCTTTGCCACTTTACTTTTCAGTTCATTCATGGATGTGAAAATTTCTTTAGAAACTTATTCTAATCAGAACTTTAGAGAATAATGGCTGTATGTGATGTTGAATGTGGTATGAAGAGAAGCTGGTGTATTCTTATTGTGATGTAGAAAATTCATCATGGCCATGAGGCTGGCTTTTGGAGTCCTTCCAGAGTTCTTTGCTTGGCAGGTGGTGGAGTGGGCAAAGAGGTGGGCTGGCTGTATTTAGACGTCTGTTCTCCTTAGGTTTCTGATGCACACACTTTTAAGTGAGGTTTGCAGAAATGATCATTTAATTCCTGGAAGAAATGGGATAGTATATACATATCCCTTATCATTTCTACAGACTAGAGCTTCTGTCCAGAGGTGTGTTTAGCCCCTACATATAGAGGGACTGGATCTGATGCCTGTCAAGATACAGGCACTTCCATACAGTTGCCAGCACCACCTCCTACTTCTTTCTGAAGGTGCTTGCCAACCAAAGAGAAACTAGGCAGAGCCTGTACTCATTTGTCAGCCTGATGGCATGAGGTGTCACATTTATGGCTCTCGGTTTCAGATCTCTCATAGTCCACATTGGGTGAATGTATCAGGACTGTATGGATGCATAAAAAGTCAGGAAACCTAAAATATGCTATAGATGTAAAAATCACTTCATCAGGTACATAACTTCCTTTGAATTTATTAGTCTATTATCCACCCATGCTAGACAGCTGCTAAAGTTAATGCAATTTTTATTAAAGCAAAGCCTTCATTAGAATTTCTCTCCTTGGATTATCAGTATAGGATAGAACGCCTCTCTCACACTGGGAAGCTCCTTTCCTCTCCCTGCTACTCTCTCTCTGCTGACCCTGGCAGTGTCCCCAACTCAGCTCCAGCTCCTTCCATATGCCCTGTTCTTTCTAATCACAAGGAGGAGGACAGGGCAGCAAACTTCCCATAACTCTACATTGCTTATGCAATGATACCTACACTAATCATCCCTCAATCTTAATTCAATCATCTGCCCTTGGGTTGGGGGATGGGGTTGCTATGCCTGAAGGCTGGGGTTGCATGAGCCTTGGAGGGTAGGGATTGGGTGTACCTGGAGGGTGGGAGTTGGGAGTGTCTGGGGATGGGGGATGGGTGAGCCTGGTGGGTAGGGGTGGATGAGTCTGGGTGGGTAAACAGTGAAGAGACTCCTGTCTCAGCCTCCCAGACTGTGGAAGGAAAGAAACCTTGCCTTGAGTGGAGGAAATACTCCTCAGGACCAATCAAGCTTGTGGCTGAAGCTTCTCTGCAGTGTGAGACCTCATTGGCAGGAGACTAACACTGTGTTATCTCTCTCTTAACAATTTTTCGGCTTGTATGCTACCTACACCTTCCCTCTCTATTCTCTTTCCAGCATTTTAAGGACAAATGCAGAAGTATGTATAAGATTAATTCTCCAATGAATTAAAATACTATTTATAAATTGGGTGCAACCAGTAGTTTGCTGCCTTGGAGATGCTCTCATGGAAATAAATAGAACCTGAAACCATGAGTATGGCTTGGTTCCTTTTTTTAGAAAAATGTAACTCAAATTCCAGATCATGTAGCTGGGGCAGATTCTGCTGTTAGTCTCCTAAGGTTGGCTTGGGGGTTTTCTGATCTTGAGTGCTGAAGGTGGGCATCCATTGCAAGTGAGGAGGGTGTGAGAAGCTGTTCTCTCTGGAGGTTGCAGTGGTCCCATGAGCTGTTATGAGATCTGGTCTGCTTTGCCACGGCTACCTGCTCATTCTCTGGCACAGTTGTATAGGATGTGTACTGAGCATATGTTCTGTTGTCGATAGGTTTGAGGCCAGTGTGGGCTGGTTCAAAGAAGCACCCAGGAATGGGACTGAACTCCTGCATTTGACTAAGTGCAATCTTGTCAGTCTTGTGGAAAATCCAAGCACAGGTAACTTATTTGCAGTTCTGTTCACATAAAAATAATCTGCAATGTTTTCTGTTTATATCTTATTTGACTTATTTTGATTTAATAAACTAAGCTATAATTAAATGTAAAACATTTACAAATTGTAAAATATATGGTATGCTCACCTTACTTCAAAGAAAGGCTATTCAAAAAACAAACTTCTTATTTTTTTATGTGTGAGAAAATAATTTCATCTGTGTTAGTCCATTTGTGTCACCATAAAGGAATATCTGAGGCTGGGTCATTTACAAAGAAAAGAGGTTTATTTGGCTCACAGTTCTCTAAGCTGTATGAGGAGCATGGCACTGGCATCTGCTTCTGTTGAGAGCTTCAGGAAGCTTCCACTCATGGTGAAAGGTGAAGAGGAACCAGCGTGCAGATCACATGATGAGAGAAGAGGCAAGAGTGGGTAGGGAGAGGTGTCAGGCTCTTTTTAACCATTAGGTCTTGCAGGAATTAATAGAGCAAGAATCATTACCGCTAGGATGGCCCCAAGCCATTCATGAGGGATCGGCTCATGATCCAAACACTTCTCATTAGGTCCCACTTGCAACATTGGGAATTACATGTCAATATGAAATAAAACAAACCATATTCAAACCATAGCATCATTTTACCAGCCACCCTGCACTTTATACACCTGTCACATTGGACCCTATGGATAATTGGAACATACATCTGCCTCTTCCCACTAGCAAGCCCTTATGTACACCATCCCAGAAGGCCTTTTGTTTTCTCCTCTACTCTGCATGTTTGAACACCATGAAAGACCCAGTCCATCCTTGTATCTTTTGTGGAGTCTTCCTGACTTCCTTTGTCACAGAGGTGCTCTCTTTGTGTTGTATTGTTCAAAGCCTATATTCTGTCCATGAACACACCCTGCCTGCAATTATATGGTGTGCTTTAAGAGATCTTAGATGGATATTACTGGAGAAATGCATTTTGCTCACATGTTGATCCTGCATAATGAATAACACAGTGTCTTTTATACAATTGTCTGTAATTTGTGGTAGTAGTGATGGTGGTGGTGGAGAGAATAAACTCAAAACCCTTACGAAGCCATTTTTTGACATATCTATTATACATTGAAAAATACTGATGTTGATGATATTCCCAGCTGGAGGCCAGGAAAAAGTTTACTCTGGTTCAGTAAAAAATATAATAGTAAACTCTGGATAGGAATTTCATATTTTAAAAGGAATTTCCTGTTATTTTAACCAGTAGTTGGAATATACATTATCATTCTTGTTTGACTGGAGAAGCAACTGCAGCATAACGTCAAATAGTGGGTCAGATAGGAAGCTGAACACAGCATCCACATGGGGCTCAGCAGTTTGCAAACTTATGTGCAACTGACAGTCACCCCAAGCATAGCCCTTGAGAGTCTGATTCAGTGAGTCAAGGATGAGATACTAGGAATTCGCATCTGCAATGAGCTTCTCAGTTGATTCTGATGCCAATTATAGCTGAAGTGTGCTTAGAGAGACTCAGCAGTAAGGAGTCTTTCTGGTCTCCTGTAGGGGACCTCCTCCCAGGACCACATCAGTCCTTTGTGGTGAGTGATGCAAAATAGGCCTCCAGAGCATACCACTACCCTCAGTCAAGAATGCTCAGCCTTCCTGGACAAAAGCACACCTATAAGCCATCAGCCCAGGCTGGCCATCTGGGAGAGAGAGGGCTGAACACTACTGTGCATGTTTGAAACTCTTCTGTAGGGTTTCCCTGTGCATGTGCCTTACCCATTAGGTCTTCAGCTAAAACGCAGCCCCTGCTTCTCTCGCCTTGGTTCAGATACTTCCTGATCCATGACTTAAAAGAATTTTTTTAACTTGGTCCTCTTGTCTACCTAGATCTCTGATATCTGGTGCTCCTAACACATATACTAGAAACCCAGAATCAGGATTCATACACTTGCTCTCATAAAGGCATGGCTCTGGCCATCTGAACCAATTCCCTCTCACCTCAGACATACTCAGCCCTCTAGCAACCCACGCATCTCACAGGCCTTGCCTCACTCAGGATCCCGTCCAAATTCACCGACACACAAACGTGCTTCCACCTTGGATTGTTGTGACTAAGTCATTGGAACTTTATGATCGCAAAACAGATATGCAAATAAATGCAAATTGAACAGCATCTGCTGAATATCTAGGGTACTCATCATTACATAAATGACCAAGGTATTGACTCAAAAAGAAAAGGTGCGTGTCACAGTCTCCTGGAATGCTCCTTAGCAGAAACTTTTGCCATCAAGAAGATGTAAAACAAAATCCGTGCCCCAAAGGAAAGTAATATAACTATAGCTATATAGGAGGAAAGCAACAGAAAATCTCATTACTTAAAGATTGATTTTTATCTAATGATGCAAGTGAACAGTAGCAGGATTCCAAGGGAAGGTAGGATAAGTAGAGAAGCTGATAGTTTTGTTGATTCTTATGTAAACTTTTTTCATATATAACCAGCTGTGTTTTTGTTTATTTTTCAGTACTTATATACCTTCTCTCAAAGCTACTGACAAACAGCACAACTGTATTGCAGGCAAAACTACACAATCTCTATGAGTCTTTATATTGGCTTTGTTGACAGCTAGTGAATAACATTCCAACTACTGGCCATCTCCAAAGAGCCGATGTCAAGTATTCAGTGGGGTGTGCTGTGTAGCTACTTGGGGTGGTAAGAGCTCAGCACACCTATAAGCCGTTCCAGGAAGCTCCTTCAGAATCATTCAGTGAGCTCCCTGGAAAAGTTAACCTTTACTTTTTATGTACATGGATGCCATACAACTTGCTTTCTACATCAGGGAAAAAAAGGAGAGTCAAAAAACATAACTGGCAAAGTGCCCATCCAGACTCAGGAAATGCAGGCAATCTCTAATATACTGAAGTTGTAATAGCAATAAAAGATGACATCCTGGCAATCTGTGGCAGGCGATGCAAATCCACACGTAAGCAAGTCTCTAGGGAAAAGGCTGGGCATAATGGCTTGGGCTTGTAATTCCAGCTATTCAGGAGACTGAGGCAGGAGGATTGCTTGAGGCCAGGAGTTCAAGACTAGGCTAGGCAGCATAGTGAAACCCTATCTCTACATAAAAAGCTTTTAAAAAAATATAGGCTGCTGTGAGCTATGACCACACCAGTGTTTTCCAGTCTGGGCAACAGAGGGAGAACCTGTCTCTAAAAATAGAAAGAAAGAAAGATAGATGATAATAGATAGATAGATAGATATAAAAATAAATTAGAGAACAGGAAATAGCTGTGGTTTCCTGTTTGATTCAGTTTTACCTTTTTATAAAATGCTTAGCTACATTTTCCTGCGTCCTCATATATCAGTGCACCTGCCTCAGTCATTTCATTAAAATGCTTTTATGTCTAACTAAACATCCCCCTTTATTTACTGTTCTCTTTCCTTTATTGCAACCAGCACACACAGAGATCTAGCATTGATATCCATCTGCCAAGTGATTTAAATGTGCAATTTGTAAATGGGTGCTTTATACATTCATAGGGCTAATTGGCAATAAGAACTGCTGGAAATCATAAAAGAAAAGACATTGATTATGGTGTAATATTACTGAAATTAGAGGTAGGAGTTTTAAATCTTTATGGAAGCAAAATAACTATCCTTTCTATGATAACTTAAAGCCCTCAGGCATTCTACTTTTCACAAAGATGTAGATACTGAAGTCTGAAGATAATTGCAGTCAGGCCCTTTCTCAATGTTTATTTATCAAAGCTTATATAAATTGTACAAATTGTCCTACAATTTTGGTTTATCTTTTACTATTTTCCAAATGGTACTACATAGAAATAATATACTAATGCTCTAAGGAAACTTATTTAATTACCAAGTATTTTATTTTAATTTTCTAAGAACTATAGCAGAATTCATGTGGTTATGCTATTGGTGAATAAAACAATGAATATTGGCAGAAAACTTTTTATGATAAATTATACAGAATAATCTGTAAATGGCATACTTTAGGAAATAGTTATGCGCATAAGAAACATGATACAGTTTTAAGTGCTAACATAAATGTTTTTTAACCATTTACTCTCTTTTGCCCAATAACCCTGAAATGGATTCAATTTTCCCATAGAACTAATGTTTATTATTTCTTTTGAATAAATATAGAAATTGACCCTCCCAATCTTGAATCTTTAGGAAGTTACATTTGTCTTATCTGAGTTCTTTTCTCGGGAAACCAACAATCAGACTTCCCAGATAGTATCATGGAACTAAAACTTAGCAGATCACTTCATCTAGACAGTAAGACATCAGAGCCTTCACCCACCACAATTGCCTAAGTACCTGCTTCCTGTTGACCAGTTCCTCTTCCTTACCCCTCTCTAATTCCTGTTTTCCTGCATGTAGTTACATTTCTTCTCTACTATATAAGTCCCTAATTTTAGTCTGTCAGGGAGATGGATTTGAGATTGATTTCCCTTCTCCTTGGCTATAGTACCCAATTAAAGCTGTCTTCTCTGGCAGTACTCACTGTCTCAGTCATTGGCTTCCTGTGTGTCAAGGAGCAGGACCTAGACAAAATCCCTGGCGTTTTGGTAACAACCCTGCCCAATTCAAGCACCTGTACAGAAAGGGACATGGCCCCTGAATTTTAATTGTCTCAGCTGAATCAGATTAAAATATAACATTTACAACTTTTCAATTAAAATTAAGTCTGTTTCCCAGGTGTAATACAGAAGACTTTAAGGTCAGTATATTTTTCAGAACACCCCCATGGTCATGGGTTTTAAAGCCACAGTTGTGCCCTTAATCTAGATACCTTGCTTGCCACCTACAGAGGAGAGGCTCAAAGGGTGAGGTGAGGTGTTTTGAAAGATCCTCTCTTCAGCCCACTGACCTGGAGAGAGCTCCATAATTTTAAGGATGAATAAAGTGGTCAAGAAAGACTAAAAAATCTATTTACAAACTGTATATTGTTCGAGAATAGCAAGATCAGGTAGCACAATATAGAAGACAAAGAAGTATTAAAATAAAATACAGGTGTCCCTTAGTATTTATGAGAGATTGAGTCTAGGACCCCTGCAGATACCAAACTCTGAATGCTCAAATCCCTCTGTAAAATACTGTAGTATTTGCATATAGCCTATGCACATCTTGTATACTTTAAATCATTTCTGTAATAAATACAATGTAAATGCTATCTAAATTGTTGTTATTCTGTATTGATTAGGGAATAATGACAAGGAAAAAATCTATACGTGTTCAGCATAGATGCAATTTTTGGGGGTTTATTTCCATCTATGGTTGATTGAATCCACAGATGCAAAACCAGCAACAGAAAGGGCCAACTATGCCAGTATATGGCATATCTACCACTCTAGCTACCAGTGTCTCTTATTTAGGAAACACATATTGACTGTTTTAAATATCCAATGTCCATGCCCTTGGCAAAGGTGGAAGGCATCAGAAGACAGAGAATGCTGGTTCTGTCCCTGGCCACTCATGTCCTCTTCTACTGTGAGAATGGACAGACATCAATAACAGTGTTACCATTTTTGGAATTTTCATCTATATCACTGAAGTGCATTGGACTTCAATCCACTGGAAGTTTATATTTTGCTTTTTTAATTTTTAATATCACTTACATTTTTTTTTTTGCAACGGTCAGTGAAACCATTTTTAAGATTGTGTCAGAATTGAATTCCAAAGGCAGTAGCTTCTACATTCACTTCCAATTTATGGAGGGTAACTAACAAGCCCATGTTCCAATTCTGCCCACATTGAGACCCTCACAGCAAAATGAATCCATCAGACCCAAACAAGCCTAAGGGGCACAATAAAGCATTCTTATCAGTTGCAGCAAAAATCAAGGCTGGGAGATGCAATTGCATCAGGAAAATTGGGAAGGGCTTGGATATGCCACAAACACTATGTTTTAGTATTAAGTGGGTTTAGAGACTTAAAGAACTTTACTATTTTCTGAAGCTACCGCTATTTTGCAATTCTCAATAAAACCTTCTAAAAGTTGGATAAATAGTGTGTCTCAGTTGGAGTTCCCTGTGAAATTTGTTTTTATTGTCAATCTTGACATTGTTCTCTCTCATCATGTCACAGTCCACCTCCTCATTACCTAATGAGTTTTTGAAAAACATGATCATTTTTTTCTAGACATAATTATCTTCTTTTTTTCCCCCGTGGAGATACAGAAGAAATGATAAGCCAGAGTTGGATATTACAAGTCCTCCTGGGGTTCTTTTTTTTAACAACTTTAGCCTGTAGTGGAGGGGACATCCACGTTTTAGTTTAGCAGGTGGGACATTAAAAAGACACTGCAGGCCACCTTCAAACAGATCCTGCCAGTTCTAACCTGGACTCGCTCAGCTGTGCACCTGCTCCAGGGAGCCGGTGTCACAGCACTTTTTGAGGACTCCACACCAGACCATCTTTTTCACGCCTTCCTTGGCTTCTGCTTCTTATCCCAGGAAAACTGCGTCACAGTTCATAAACCGCCGACATTGCCTAGGTCCTCAGCCTTAACATTTAATAAGACACGAAGCCTTGTTAGTAGCTTCCTTCTTTCAGGGCCACATTATAACTTTGGTGGCACTGAGACACTGTTGGCTTTTTGAGCACCTTTCTTTATGGAAAAAAAATAAAAAATCATGGCTATGTTGGTAGAAAATCAAATATTTTCAGGCTAAATTCATTGTTATATATTTATTTTCTTCTTATTTTTATATAAATTAAAATAAACATTTTCATGAGCCCTTAAAAGTATTGTGGTTTCCAGGCCCTGAAATGGGAAGTTGGTCCTGACTCCAAAATGTCCACTCCATTCTCAATGTCGTCTGTCTCCTTCTTGTTCAATGATCTTGCTTTTTAATAAATGATTCTCTCTGATTTACTCTGAAGGTCACCCGTACCTATATTTAAGGATTCCCTGTCTCTCTCTCTTTCTCTCTCTCTCTCACACACGCAGACAGACAGACACACACACACAGAGCACGCATTATGAGCATGCACAATGTCGACAGTTTTAAATGTTGCCAGCACAGTGCCCATTTTGCCACAAGGAGATATGTTCCACTTGCTACATTCTCCTTCTCCTCTTTCTGCACTGCAGTTAATCTTCCCATGGAAGGGATGAATACTAACACGCTCTTGCTGACCAGCACGCCCACAAGAAGGCCAGGACATGCTGCGGGGTTGAGGGAATCAGACATTGGACGTCTGATAAAAAGGTCTCCTTCTTTTTCTTGGAGATTTGTACTTTTGTTAGGAGCCCTGAATTTAAACTGCCATTGAGTTTAAAGAGTTTAAAGAGCCACTTCTACCTTTAAAAATTTAAATACGTTAATACATATGTTTAGCATCACAGAATGATTGGATACTATTTTAAATCTGCAAAAAAACAAAAACAAAAACAACTGTTGCTTGAGTATGTCAATTTCAAGTACTTGTTGTTCTCAGTGCTTTTATTAACTCTTCTTATACTCAGAACCCATTGATTTCTTTTGAGGTGGTTCAGGACATCATTAAAATAAACAAAAGTCCACTTTAAAAAGTAAGCTGTCACACTTCTCCAAAGAACCCATGTGTAAAAGCCTAATCCTAGTTTAGAACACAGATTTATGCTATTTTTATGTTTACTATATTCACAATTCATCAGTAGAATCAGAGTGGCTTTTTGGACCTACATTCATGAAACAGGAAATTTCATTTCATAATTGTAGTTTACTCATAGGGACTGTGGCTGGATGTGGGGATTTTCATTTTTAGGACAATACAAACCTATGTTACTTTTTGCTAACAGTTACACTGGAATAGAATTGACATGCAATAAAGTGCACATATTTAAAAATATAATTTGATGAGCTTTGACATATGTATATACCTGGAAGAACATCATCACAATCAAGATAATGAAGATAATCAACAATTCCCCCAAATTTCCGAATGCTTCTTTGTAATCCTGTTCTTTTTATGACTCTCACCCAGTCCCAGACAATCACTACTCTGCTATTAATATACATTCTTTTGCATTTACTAAAATTTTATAGAAATGTAATCATACATGATGCATTCTTTTTTGGCTGATTTCCTTCTCTCTTCATAGTCATTTTGAAATTTATTCATGCTGTGGAATTATCATTCTTCCATTTCTGTTTTTAATATGATTTTATTCCATTGTTTATCCATTCACCTTTTGGCTATTACAAATTAAGCTGCTGTGAAAATTAGTGTATAAATATTTGTATGGAGATATGCTTTATATCATCTTGGGTAAACACTTAGGAGTAGACTGGAGCATATTCTGGGTATCTTTTTAAAGAAACTGCTAGATTGTTATCCAACATGATTGTACCATTTTACATTCCCAGGAGCAGTGTATCAAAATTCATTTCCTCTATATCCTCATCAGTACATGGTGTGGGTAGCCTTTTATATTCTATCCATCATTACAGATGTGTAGTAGTTTCTCATTCAGGTTTTAATTTGCATTTTTCTAATGAAAATAATGTTGAGCATCTTTTCATGAACCAATTTTCCATCCATGTATCTTCCCTGATGAAGTGTCTGTCCAATTCACCAATTCACTCTGGTGACCTGATTTGGATTGTTTTTATCATGTTAAGAGACTTCTTTACATATTCTGGATACAAGTTCTTTAACACATATATCCTTTGCAAATATTTTTCCTAGTCTGTGGATTGTGTTTTTGTTCCCTTAAAAGTGTCTTTTGAAGAGCAGTAGCTTTTACTTTTAATGAAGTCCAATTTACCAGTTAGTTCTTTTTTGTGGAACATACTTTTGGTCAGCTACAAAATCTTTGCCTAAGCCAGTATCAAAAAATTTTCTCCTGTGTTGTTGCCTGAAAATTTTATAATTTTAAGTTTTACATATAGGTGTATAATCCATTTTGTACTAGTTTTTATACATTGTGCAAAGGATACATATTGAAGTTCATTTATTTGCACATAGGTATCTATTTTTAAGCACCATTATTGAAAAGACTATCCTTTCTCTACCAAAGTGCTTTAGAAACTTTGCCTAAAATCATTTAGACATGCGAGTGTTTGTGTGTGTGTGCAAGTCTATTTCTAGACTCTGTATTCTGTTCCATTGATTTATTTGTGCATTTTTATGCCAAAACTACACTGTCATGATTCTTAATGTTTTATAGTAAGTTCTGAAATTAGGTAACATTAGTCCTCCATCTTTATTCTTCATTTTCAAAATTGTTTACTTATTCTATGCCTTTTCCATTTTCATATGGATTTTAGAATCAGGTGATTAATTTCTACAGAAAGCCTGCTGGGATATTGATAGGGACTGTGTTGAATATATGGTTACAATTAGAGAGAACTGACATATTAACAATATTGAATCTTCTAACCCATGAATATGTACATCTCTTCATTTAATGAAGTCATTTTTAATTTCTCATCAATATTGTACAGTCTTTGGTGTTACAAGTCTTTAGCTTATTTTGTCACATTTGTCTGTAGGTATTTTATTTTTTAGATGCTATTGTCAATGGTATTACCTCCTTTAAAAAATTTCAGCATTCAATTGTTTATCATCAGTTTACAGAGATAAAATCAGTTTTTGCGTATTTATCTGCAACTTTGCTAAAGTCATTCATTAGTTCTAGAGGCCTGATATTTTTATTTCATCAAATTTTTATCAGTATTTAGAGAATCATACCATCTCCAAAAACAGCTTTTATTTTTTTTGTCTTTTTTTATTTTTTAACTTTCCTTAACCTACTACACTGGATAAGATTGGCCTTTTAATTTCTTTTTTTAAATATTTATTTATTTATAATTTACTTATTTTTGTTTTTAAAATTTTACATAGTTGTTGGGTACAAGTGCAGGTTTCTTACATGCATATATTACATAGTGGTGAACTTGGCTTTTAGCATGCCCAAACACGAAGAGTGAACATTGTACCTGGTAAGTAGTTCAGCTCTCATGCCCTTCCCACCATCCCATCTTTCTTATTCTCCAGTGTCTGTTGTGCCTCTCCATATATTCACGTGTATTCACTGTTTAGCTCTCACTTACGAGAAAGAACATGCAATACTTGACTTTCTGTTTCTGAGTTATTTCACTTAGAATAATTGCCTCCAGCTTCATCCATGTTGTTACAAAAGACATGATTTCATTCTTTCTTATGGCTGAGTAGTATTCTATGGGGTGTGTGTGTGTGTGTGTGTGTGTGTAACCACCTTCTTTCTTTTTTATTATTTGTATAAATTTATGCATATAAATTTTATTACATGCATAGATTGCATAGTGGCAAAGTCAGGACTTTTATGAAATCCATCACCTGAATACAATGCACTGTACCCACTGAGTAATTTCTCATCACGCACCTCCTTCCTATCCCCAACCCTTCCAGGTTACTGTTGTCTATCATAATCTGTTTTGTGACTTAAGTCTTATTTAAATATCTTCAAATACTTGGCAGATTTTACAGGGTCTTTCTGTTACTTATTTCAAATTTAATTCCATTGTGGCTGAGAATATCCTTTATGTGACTTAAATCTTTTTGAACTAATCAAGACTAGTTTTATGATTCAGAATATCCCATCATGGTCAATTTTTAGTGTGCAATTGAAATTTTTTGTGAGTTTTGGGGAGTCTTTTGTAAATGTCAGTTTGGTCAAGTTGGTTGATAGTGCTGTTTAAGTTTTCTAGATCCTCATTGATTTTCTGTCTACTTGTTTTATATAAAATGGTTGTTTGTATTCTAGTTCCTTTAACTTATAAATTATTAAGAGAGGAGTATCAAAAATCTGGCATTTGTGAGTTTTTTTTTTTTTTTTGTCTTTGCAGTTGTATCAGTTTTCCCTCAGATATTTTGAGGCTGTGTTAGTGAGTGCAAAAATGTTTAGGATTGTTATGGCTCCTTAATTATTTGACACTTTAAAAATGATGTACTTTATTCCTGGCAATATGCTTTGTTCTGAAATCTACTGTGGTACTAATATAACCACTCTAGTCTTGTTTTGATTCCTGTTAGCATGATGTATCTTTCCCCATCCATTTTATTTTAACCTATTTGTGCTTTATATTTCAAGGGCATTTCTTGTTAGAAGCAAAACTTTTGTTGTCTTTTACTTAACCTATCTGTGGCATTTGTTTTTGTTACATTCTGGTCAAAATAAAGTTAACAATGACCAGATTTACCTTCCTGCCTGAGACAACCAAAATATGAATAAAATATATGAAACATAGGCAAGGAGATGGAAGCCAGGTAACAAAGATATTTATTTCTGAATGAAGGAAAGCAAATGAGATTAGTTCTACAATTGCCCTAGCTATCACCACCACCACACAGGAGAGGAATCCCAGGCATAGACCATCCAACTCCCTGACTTGAGGAGAAGGATCTGAGGTTCTAAGAAAGCCAGGGCATATGGAACCCACAGAATAGAACACTGGAGAAGAGAGCTGACAAAGAGAGGACTGTGTACATTTGCCAAGGATTCTCGTTAAATATTGAGTTCAGTATTGCTCAGTGGATGCATGGGAGGAAAGCTAAGGAAAACCTAGCCAAAAGGATTAGAGGCCATGGTGGCTGGCGCTCACATAAGGCTCAGAAAGGCATCTGTTCTCACCAAAATCAGAGTGAAAACCCACTATCCAAAGGACACTGGATGGAGTACACAAAGTATTTTGCCTGGGTAGATGGGAATAATTAGTCCTAAATTGATTATTGTTTCTGTCCTGCCTACAGAATTTTTAAAGTTTCTGTCCTGCCTACGGAATTTTTAAAGCAAGAGGCAAACAAATTAAACTATTTCCAAGTAACTTAACATATGATATTTCATTTGCTCAAACGAGTGGTATAGAGAATCAGGCAGAGAAAAAAATGACATACTACCTATAGTACAACAAAGATACAGATAACAAAGGTACAGATAATCCACAGGTAACAGTGAATTTCTTGTAGAAATCAATAAATGTGCCAAACAGAAAAGCAACATCTTTAAAGCATCAAAAGAAAAAAAATTGATCACAACTTAGAATTCTATGTCTAGCAAAATACTTTCTAAACAAAGGCAAAATAAAGATATGCAAGAGGTAGAACTCATCATCAGCAGATATGTACTATAAGAAATATTGAAAGAAATCTTTTAGGCAGAAAGAGATGATGCTGGATGGAAATAGGAATTGATAAAATTTAATAGAGAACATCAGAAAGGATAACTACATGGATGGTAAATAAAAAAGATGTTTATTCTTATGAGTACAATTAGTTTTCTTTTTTTTTTACATTTAATTTTAAGAAGTTATGGATCCATTTTCCAGTAATAAATATTACAAATGGATCCTGCATATTCTTTAGCCAGTTCCTTCTTATAGTAACATCTTGCAAACCTATAGTACTATAGCAAACCAGAATCTTGCCTTTGAATAGACAAGATACAGAAATTTTTATGTCCATAAGGATCCCTCATGTTACTATTGTATGTCACAATCACTTCCTGCCTGTCCCTTTCTACCCGCCCTTTAACCTTTGGCAACTGCTAAACTGTTTTTCATCTTTCTTTTTTTCTTATTTAAAGAATGTTACATAAATAGAATTATGCTGTATACAACCTTCAGAAACTGGCTGTTTTACTTAGCATAGTTTGCTGGAGATTCATCTGTATTGCTGCATATATCAATACTTCATTCTTTTTGGTGAGTAATATTTCATGGCATGGATGTACCACAAGTACATCCATAGATTTAACCATTTACCTACTGAAGGACATCTGAATTATATTCAGTTTTTAGCTATGACATATGAGAATATAATCCATATGTGTGTCCAGGTTTTTGTGTGAACAAAAGTCTATTTCTTTAGGATATATACCTAGAAGTGCAATTGTTTAGTCATGCAATAAATCTATGTCTACTTTCTTTTTTTTTCTGAGATGGAATTTCACTCTTGTTGCCCAGGCTGGGGTGCAATGGCATAATCTTGGCTCACTGCAACCTCCATCTCCTGAGTTCAAGCGATTCTCCTGCCTCAGGCCTCCCAAGTAGGTGGGATTACAGGCATGTGCAACCACAACCGGCTAACTTTTGTATTTTTAGTAGAGATGAGGTTTCTCCATGTTGGTCAGGAGGTCTCAAACTCCCAACCTCAAGTGATCCGTCCACCTCAGCCTCCCAAAGTACTGGGATCACAGGCGTGAGCCACTGTGTCCAGCTGTCTATGTCTACTCTTTAAAGACACTCTCTTAGTCTGTTTTGTGTTGCTAAAAGGAAAACCTGATGTTGAGTAATTTATTAAAAAAAAAAAATAGGGTCATTTGGTTCACAGTTGAAATGGCTAGAAAGTTTAAGTTTGGCCATTTATATCTGGTGAGGGTCTCGGGCTGTTTCCACTTATGGCAGAAGACAAAGAGGAACTGGCCTGTGCATAGATCACATAGTAAGAGAGGAAGTGAGAGAGGGCACGGAGGTGTCAGGCTCTTTTTCCCTCTCTCTCTCTATTTTACTTTAAGTTCTGGGATACATGTGCAGAATGTCCCGGTTTGTTACATAGGTATACGTGTGCCATGATATTTTGCTGCACCTATCAACCTGTCATGTAGGTTTTAAGCCCCATGTGCATTAGGTATTTGTCCAATGCTCTCCCTCCCCTTGCCCCCCACCCCCTCATAGGCCTTGATCTGTGTTGTTCCCCTCCCTGTGTCCATGTGTTCTCATTGTCCCACTCCCACTTATGAATGAGAACATGCAGTGTTTGGTGTTAGGTTGCTGAGAATGATGGCTTCCAGCTTCATCCATGTCCCCGCAAAGGACATAAACTCTTTCTCTTTTATAAATGCATAGTATCCCATGGTTTATATGTGCCACATTTCTTTATCCAGTCTATCATTGATGGGCATTTGGGTTGATCTTTTTTCATCAGCATTGTTTAGTTTTCAGCACATAAGTCTTTTGTTAGACTTATACTTAAGTATTTTTCAAATGATATTAAATTATATTGTATTGTTAGTTTTTGTGCCTATGTGTTAGTAGATTTTTCTCGTGATATCCATGGGGAATTGGTACCAGGATCCCAGATACCAAAATTTGTGGCTACTTGAGTCCCTTATATAAAATGGTACAGTATTTGCATATAACCAGCGCATATTCTCCATATACTTCAAACTCTCTCTAGATTACTTATAATACTAATACAATGTAAATGCTATATAAACAGTTCTTATACTGTATTTTCATTTGCACTGCTTTTTATTTTGTTGTTATTTTTAATTTATTTTTTTCAGATTTTTTTGGATCCACGACTGGTTGAATCTGTGACTGCAGAACCTGCAGATATGGAGGGCTGATTGTGTGTGTGCATGTATCCTATATGCTGAGACCTTACTGAAAATTCTTATTATTTCATGGAGTTAGTTTTGTGGATTCCTTGGGATTTTCATGTCATGGCAAATAGGGGCAGTTTTATTGTTTCCTTTCAGATCTGTATGCCTTTTTTCTGTTTTGTTTGGCTAGAGCAAAATGATTGTTATCTCAAAGTTTTCTCTCCTTTTAGGGTACCCTTTTTCACAGTCCTTTGGCTGCAGAGAGCAGGCTTTTATTGGGGCATTTTTTCTGTCTGTGCTTGTTAATGTTTCCAGGTCACTAGATTTTCCATTGCCTAATGTAAGATATCTGAGGCAAAAATAGTACAGGGGAATTCATCAGTGTTTCTTTGCATATCTGTGTCACTAGAGGCTCTGCTTTCTTGCCCCTTTTCAGAGTCTTGCTGTGTTTGTTTTATATATAACGTCAGGATTTTTATTTGTTCTCAATGGGAGGAATAGAAAAAAGTACATGTACTTTTCTCAGCAGCGTCATTAGTTTTTTAAAATATTATGTAAATCTTACTCCTTAGTTTATATGTCAAAGGTCCATTAAATTAGGACAAAAACAAAAAAGAACAATCACAGTGGAAACAAAGCATCATGGTTTAGGAAGTGGCATCTTATATATTGCCAACTATAGGTTAGGACCTCAGAGGGTAAACCAGTGGGGTTGGTCTACCTAAAATCTGTATGCTTGAATGACAGAGCTTTGTCAGAAAAGAAAGGTAGAAGAGCTGTGAGCTCAGCTCTATCATAGACCTCTGGTGGCTGGAGGAGCTGATATGTTGAATATAACATGGTGTTTATTTCCAGCAGAGTTTGTCTTTTCATCAAGCTTCAAAGTTCCCTGCCTGAGAATTTCAGAGAGCCTGTGAGGAAGGCTAGAAAGAACTCTGCTAGTTTCAGCGGCATAAAATATAAGGCAGAAGCCACGAAGTTTGTGGACTTTTCTTGCAAAGGGTAGCTTAGCGAGTGGCAACATAGTTATAGAACATTAAATCACTTTGAGGGAAAAAAATGTTGTTTGCCCTTTGATATTACCCTTTCTTCTCCTTCCTACCTGGACTTTGGAAGCAAAGTCTGGAGTTGCTACAGGCATTTTGTGACCATAATCACAAAAACCACGTGACAAAGAATAATGATAGAAAGACCGTGGGCCCTGACTGGTTTGTATTTGAAAGGTGCACTCTACATTCTAGAAAAGCTCATGTTTATTTCACTCAATCACTGACATAATATCCCACACTGTCCATTCAGCTTCCAGTCACCTCAGTGTAGATTTTTAATCATGTCATTGCTTTTCTTATTGTCCTACATGGTTTGCTGTCTCACCCTCTCCCACTTAATATTAGCTTCTTTCAACTATGATTTTTAGGTGCTCAATTTTTTTAGACATTGTTTACTTAAATATATTAATTGCACTTTCTAAAATTGTCTTTTGATTCCTACAGTTAATGCTTTTTAATGTGTTGATCTGCACCACTTCAACAGGTGCCTCACCGGCTTCTTTTCATTTCAAAAGGGATGCTGTTCTGTAAGACACTATTTTTGTCACCTAGCACTGTCAGCCCTGTTTCTACTTTGCTCTGTTGCATGCCTTGCACTAGACTTATATCCTAGCCCCCTTCCTGGTGTCCAGTTGGTGTTCAGCTACAACTGCTCTTCTGGAAAATTTAGGAATGCTGCACTCCCATGGGCTGCTTCCTGATGCACTGAGGAAATGCATAGCATGACATATTGCCATCATTTTTATATATCAATCAAGCCTCTTCCCTGGTATCCCTATTTCTAGGGCTCTGTGGTGGAGACTGCAGTTCCTAGGGCACAATTTGCCACAAAGCATTTCTTCACCTACAGTCTGCCCATCTTCTATCTGGTGTAGTTTCCATATGACTATGGAGAGCATTTGGTTGACAGCAATGGGGACAGCAGATGAGTGTTGCTGGGGAGACAGCAGGAAGCAGTCTGGCTTCTGAAAGCAGCAGGGAGCATGGGAGGTGTGGAGTTTGCATTTCTGTGTCACACTTCTAACTTTCTGGAAGTGCCTGACTTTGGGCTGGTGAGGTGCTGTATTTTAATTTCCACATCAACTGATCCTGCTGCCAAAATTTTTCAATCCAATGCCATCACCTCAGCTGGCTGCAAATCAAGGCCACTTCTAGGGGACTCCTGTGTACAATTTTCCTGCAAGATTTATTGCTAAGCGAAGAAATACTGGCATCTTAGCTAATGGAAATGCCTGTCAGATTCTGGCAAATTATTGCCTGATGGGCTTATTTTTCAATGTTGTAAATTTTTACTTCCACTGCACATTCATAAATACTTTAGAAGGCCAGGTGCAGTGGCTTACACCTGTAATCCCAGCACTTTAGGAGGCCAAGGCAGGCAGATCACTTGAGGTCAGGAGTTCAAGACTAGCCTGACCAACATGGTGAAACCCCATCTCTACTAAAAATACAAAAATTAGCTGGTCGTGGTGATGCACACCTGTAATCACAGCTACTTGGGAAGCAGAGCCAGGAGAATCCCTTGAACCCAGGAGGTGGAGGTTGCAGTGAGCTAAGAACGTGCCACTGCACTCCAGCTTGGGCAACAGAGCAAGACTCCATCAAAAAAAAAAAAGGAAAGAAAGGGAGAGAGAGAGAGAGAAGAGGGCGGGAGGGAGGGAAAGAGAGAAAAGAAAGACGAAGGAAGGAAGGGAGGAAGGAAGGAGGAAAGGAAGGAAAGAGGGAAGGAAGAAGGAGGGAAGGAAGGAAAAGAAAGAAAGAAAGAAAAGCCATACATCATGGTGCATGTCTGTAATCTCAGCTACTCAGGAGGCTGAGACAAGATAATTGCTTGAGCCAGGGAGGCAGAGGTTGCAGTAAGCCAAGATTGCCCCATTGCACTCCAGCCTGGGCTTATCTCAAATACATAAATACATAAAATAAATCAATAAAATAAAAACATACTATTAAAAATAGTTTAGAGGGAAGTTGGACAGTCTGAATCTGGAGTGGATAACCAGAGCTTAGTTTAGAGTAGAACTAACCTTTAGCTTGGTTAGTTAGCTAGTGTCTTCCATTGAGCCTCTTACAGCATTGAACAGCAGACATTTGCGTGGCAACTCTGTTGGTAGCATTAGAGAAACCAAAGGGAAGTGACAGGACCACTGGAGGCTGAAGTGGGGGCAGAATGGAGAAGTAGTTAAAGCAGGCATAAGACAAGTGTTGAAATAAAAATGATGGTGCAAGAAATAAGCCAAGAGCATTTCTTTTCTGTACCCATCTCTTTGGCACGTTCCCCTAATTCTTGATATTCTAGAAGGGCTTTTTCACAGATGCCAAAGGAGTGTCCAATATTATGATCTACCATGTTGGTGGTGCATTAGCAGGTGACTGTTTTGTTTGTTTTTGAGCTGGAGTCTCGTTCTGTCGCCAGGCTGGAGTGCAGTGTTGCGATCTCAGCTCACTGCAACTTCTGTCTCCAGGGTTCAAGCAATTCTCTGCCTCAGCCTCCCAAGTAGCTGAGATTACAGACATCCATCACCATGCCAGGCTAATTTTTTTTTGTATTTTTAGTAGAGACAAGGTTTCACCATCTTGGCCAGGCTGGTCGTGAACTCCTGACCTCATGATCCACCCACCTTGGCCCCCCAAAATGCTGGGATTACAGGCGTAAGCCATCACACCCAGCCATCAGGTGACTTTTTAAAGAGCATTGGTATGAACCTGAGCTGTAAGCACTGACAAGAATGCTTTTGTCTCCTGAGACCAGAGACGAGGCCTTAAGGAGTTGTGAAAGGGATTTCTATTCCTCTCCACCTGGGTTCCCTTCACCTGCTTCCAGCCAAACGATGCCCTGTTGCCCAAAAGTCACACTCCTGTGCTTAGGGGACAGCATGGTCTAGAGTAAGACCTTTAGATCTTCTGCACTTAAGCAATATCCAATATTCAAATGAATAATTGCTATTTTATGATCAGAGTCTCCAAAGCATGAAAAGAGGGTGTGGGGAGTTACTAGCTCATCTGACTTCCTGCAATCAGTTCAGGGACTAATATATTCCCTATTTCCATCACAAAGTTGGTCCTATGGGTAAAACAAAATCCAGTTTTCCCTCTTTCCAACCCAATTTAGAATGTGTGCACACTGTATCCCGTCCCATGTAGAACCTGTTCTCTGGCATTCTAGAAATCTCTCTGTGTTCAGCATATTCGTGAGTAGTTTCTTCTCTATTATTAGGTGTGCATTTTCACAATGGGTATCTACATAGAGTGGGAGATTTGGTCATTGAACTGACTACTTGAGAGTAGAAGATGTTTGTAACACATCTGAGATTGTGTCCCAATTGGAATTTTTGTGTCTGAGGAAAATGTATGTCCAAAGAAAATTATAATTATTGGTACTAGTGTTTTTAGTTAATACTTAATTTATTAATTTTGGGGTAATAAACTTTTTATTCAACTAACAGTTCATTTTTAAATCTAGTGAAGAGGTATTGTTAAACACATTCTCTTTTGATCATGACTTCACAAACCTGAAAAGATAACACATATGATTCTCTGAAGACCTTCAAACAACTACCTGGACTCTTAAGAAATTGCACTTATGTAATAAGCTGCTTCAAATATCTTAAAAGCAAAGCCTGCACAAAAAAAGCACCGAGATTAGAAAGCTGTTGCTATATCAGTGGAATACATTATACACCACAGGATTGGGGCTATGGGTTTGCTTTATATATTCATTTAGGTTTACACATTTTTACTTACCCAAGCCAGAGAAAGAGAATTGCCATCTCAGGCTTCCACAGCCACTGAGAGGAAATGTTTAGGTAATCAACTGGAAATTTGGAATTAGGGTCTGAGACTTGTTAAAAGAATAAAAAAATTACTTGACCTAAACTGGCATTTATTAGATTTAGCACCCTTCCTCCTGCCTTTCTTTTTCTTCTTTTTTGAGATGGAGTCTTGCTCTTTTGCACAGGCTGGAGTGCAGTGGTGTGATCTCGGCTCACTGCAACCTCTACCTCCCGGATTCAAGTGATTCTCCTGCCTCAGCCTCCTGAGTAGCTGGGATTAAAGGCACGCACCACCACGCTCAGTTAATTTTTTTTTGAGGCAGAGTCTCATGTCACCCAGGCTGGAGTTCACTGGTGTGATCTCAGCTCACTATATAACCTCCGCCTCCTGTATTCAAGTGATTCTCCTGCCTCAGCCTCCCGAGTAGCTGGAACTACAGACACCCGCCACCACACCCAGGTAATTTTTGTATTTTTAGTAGAGACAGGGTTTCACCATGTTGGCCAGGCTGGTCTCCAGCTCCTGACCTTGTGATCTCCCCACCTCAGCCTCCCAAAGTGCTGGGATTTCAGGTGTGAGCCACTGCGCCTGGTCAGATTTAGCCCTTATTTTGACGGATATTTCAAAGTTACATTTTCTTGCAACATGGTACATCACAAATTGTTCTCTTACAATCTTTTCATTTCTTCTGAAACCACTTCTAACACATTTTTACCACAACCCTTTTTATAGCTGTTTCTTGACTAAAATGATGCTCTTCTGCACTGAGTGGCTAGCTGATCCCCAAACCCACTTTCTCTGCATCCTCAGTGTACAGATAACCTGCATTCCCTCATTTCTTTTGTACTTAGGGGTGACCGTGTGACTAAATTCTAGCCAGTGCAAGGTGAGCAGGAGTGATGTGTCTACATTCAGCTTTTCCTCCTTGGACTGATTGGAAAATGTAACACAATGCTGAAGTCATTAAAAAAGGTGGCAAAGCAGATGTCAGTTCCTGAATGATCACATGCATGAAAGTGTCTTGGCAACTTTCTGAAAGTGTCTGAAAACCACTTGCAACTGATATGTGAAAAAGAAATACACTTTTTTATACTTTAATCTACTCATACTTTGGGGAGTATTTGTTATGCTACATAACCTCTTCTCAATACACATACTCTGAACAAAGTTAAACCAATTTTTTTTTTTAACTTTTAGATGCAGGGATACATGTGCAGGTTTGTTACATAAGAAAACTCATGTCACAGGGGTATGTTGCACAGATTATTTTGTCATAGAAGTACTAAGCCTAGAACCCAATAGTTATTTTTTTCTGATCCTTTTCTTCCTCCCACCCTCCACCCTCAAGTGGGCCCCTGTGTGTGTTGCTCCCCTCTTTGTGTCCATGAGTTCTCATTATTTAACTCCCACTTAAATGTGAGAATGTGCAGTATTTGGTTTTCTGTTCCTATGTCAGTTTGCTAAGGTTAATGGCTTCCAGCTTCATCTATGTTCCTGCACAAGACATGATCTTGTTCCTTCCTATGGCTGCATGGTATTCCATGGTGAATATGTACCACATTTTCTTTCTTCTTTTTTTTTTTTTTTTTTTTTTTTGAGACAGAGTCTCCCTCTGTCACCAGGCTGGAGTGCAGTAGCACAATCTCGGCTCACTGCACTCTCTGTCTTTTGGGTTCCAGAGATTCTCCTGCCTGATCCTCCTGAGTAGGTGGGATTACAGGCATACACCATCATACCCAGCTAATTTCTGTATTTTTAGTAGAGATGGGGTTTCACCATGTTGGCCAAGATGGTCTCCATCTCCTGACCTCATGATCTGCTCTCCTTGGCCTCCCAAAGTGCTGAGATTACAGGCATGACCCACCACACCTGGCCTGGACCACATTTTCTTTATCCAATCTGCCATTAATGGGCATTTAGGTTGGTTCCATGTCTTTGCTATTTTGAGTAGTGCTGCAATGAACGCGAACATGCATGTGTCTTTATGGCAGAATGATTTACGTTCCTCTGAGTATATACCCAGGAACAGGATTGCTGGGTTGAACGTTAGTTCTATTTTTAGCTTTTTGAGAAATCATCTCACTGCTTTTTGCAATGGTTGGACTAATTTACACTTTCTCCAACAGTGTGTAACTGTTCCCTTTTCTCTGCAAGCTTACCAGCATCTGTTATTGTTTTATTTTGTAATAATGGTCATTCTGACTAGTGTGAGATGG
The DNA here is from genome assembly GCA_963574635.1 of Cheracebus regulus. Taxonomy (NCBI): domain Eukaryota; kingdom Metazoa; phylum Chordata; class Mammalia; order Primates; family Pitheciidae; genus Cheracebus; species Cheracebus regulus. The sequence goes on along the minus strand of CAUYQU010049015.1, from coordinate 59,497 downwards.
TGTCTCATTGTGGTTTTGATTTGCATTTCTCAAATCATCCATAATATTGAACACTTGAATATGCTTGTGGGCTGCATGTATGTCTTCATTCATGTTCTTTGCTCACTTTTTAATAGGGTTACCTTTTTCTTATAAATTTAAGTTTTTATAGATGCTGGATATTAGACCTTTGTCAGATGCATAGTTTGCCAATATTTTCTACCATTCTGTAGGTTGTATGTTCACTCTGTTGATAGTTTCTTCTGTTGTGCAGAAGCTCTTAAGTTTAATTAGTTGCCATTCATCACTTTTTGCTTTTGTTGTGATTGCTTTTGACATCTTCGTCATGAAATCTTTGCCTGTTTTTATGTATGTCCAGGATGGTATGGCCTAGATTGCCTTCCAGGGTTTCTATAGTTTTGGGTTTTACATTTAAATCTTTAATCCATTGAGTTGATTTTTGTATATGGTGTAAGGAAAGGGTCCAGTTTTAATCTCCTGCATATGGCTAGCCAGTTATCTCAGAACGGTATATTAAATAGGGAGTCATTTCCCCATTGCTTGTGTCAAGTTTGTCAAAAATAAGATGGTTGTAGGTGTGCAGCCTTATTTCCAGACTCTCTATTCTGTTCCATTGGTCTGTTTGTTTTTGTACCAATGTCATGCTGTCTTGATTTCTGTAGCCCTGTAGTATAGTTTGAAGTCGAATAATGTAATGCCCCCAGCTTTGTTCTTTTTGCTTAGGATCATCTTGACTATTTGAGCTCTTTTTTGGTTCCATGTGAATTTTATTTATTTATTTTTTAATTTTAATTATTTTTTGAGATGGAGTCTCACTCTGTCACCCGGACTGGAGTGCAGTGGCACGATCTTGGCTCACCACAACCTCCACTTCCTGGGTTCAAGCAGTTCTCATGCTTCAGCCTCTCAAGTAGCTGGGATTACAGGCATCTGCCACTACATCCCTCTAATTTTATATTTTTAGTAGAGATGGCCAGACTGGTCTTGAATTCCTGACCTGAAATGATTCACTTGCATCCGCTTCCCAAAATGCTGGGATTACAGACGTGAGCCACCATGCCCAGCCCCAAGTGAATCTTAAAATAGTTTTTTCTAGTTCTATGAATAATGTCATTGATAGTTTGATAAGAATAGCACTGAATCTGTAATGCTTGGGCAGTATGGCCATTTTAATGATATTGATTCTTCCTGCCCATGAGCATGGAGTGTTTTTTTTTTTTTTTCATTTCTTTGTGTCATCTCTGATTTCTTTGAGCAGTGTTTTGTAATTCTCGTTGTAGAGATCTTTCACCTCTCTGCCTAGTAGTATCAGCTTTGCTGGAGTTGTTTATCAATAGTTTTGGATGGTTACTTTCCTGTCTGTGGGGTCAGTGGTAGCATCCTTTTTGTCATTTCTAATTGTGTTTATTTGGATCTTCTCCTCTTTTTTCTTCATGAGTCTAGCTAGTGGCCTATGTATCTTACTAATTTTTTCAAAAATCTAACTCCTGAATGTATTGGTTCTTGAATGTTGTTTTTAGTGTCTCAGTTTCCTTCAGTTCAGCTCTGATTTTTGTTATTTCTTGTCTTCTGCCAGCGCCAGCCTTGGAGTTGGTTTGCTCTTGCTTCTGTGTTTCTTTCAGTTGTGATATTAGGTTGTTAATTGGAGATCCTTCTAACTTTTTGATGTGGATGTTTAGTGCTGTGAATTTTCCTTTTAACAATGCCTTAGCTGTGTCCCACAGTTTCTGGTATGTCAGCAAATCTCCTAATGATTGATTTTCATTGATGTGTTAGTTACTAAAAACTTCATGCAATATACACATGATTGCATTTATCATTATGTCATATTTCTGCACATTAAAAATCCTTCCATACTTGCCCTTTAGGGTATTTCATGGTAGTTCTACTTTTAATATCTTCTTATGAGCTCATGGATTTTCATGGGATCATTAGTCTCTTTGTATTGCTCAAATGGTTTGAACTTCGTGGCAGGGCCCCTTCAAGCAGCATCTTTGCTACAGCAGTATGTAGGATATATTTCAAACTATTTTCATTCTGCCAATAAAAAGATGGCTAGCCTCAACTTGATGTTTTCTGCCTGTGGAAATGCCTGTAGTCTTTTCACAGAGCTACAGTTTTCATTTAGTGAAAACAATGACAGATTGTTTTTGAGCACAAGTAATAGCTGAAATCACTTCTCGGTAATTTTAGAAATGTAAACTAAAAATAAAATTCTAAGCCCACACTGACTGAACAGACCCCCACTTGGCCAAGGGGACCCCAGAATAAAAAACTTAGTTCCCAGCCACAATGGTATGGGAGGTCATACAGGCCTCTTTTTACTCCCTCTCTTTTATGGTTTGGACACAACAAGTGACCAGCCTTAATGTTAAAATGGAGATCAAGAGACTGACAGAACAGACTCTTTGTGACAATAAGATACAAAATTATAAACAAGACCTAACACCATACCAGTCAAGGGCTAAATTACACATCTCTGTACCTAATGAATAAACTATGTTCTAGCTGCCCCAAGACTTATCCTTTTCTCCAGCAGGTAAACAACCTCCGCTTTTGAGATAAGTAATATTAAAACAATTTGCACTTCCACCAAATACTGACTTACTGCCTGTTCCACCAGCCATAATTACAGCTTTAATTGGGCGAGACTGATTTCAGTAACTTTCTCCTGATAAGAAGACCACTCACAGGGGACTGCCTTTGGCTGGCTGACAGATGCTGTGCCCTTGCGTGCATTTGTGCACTGAAAAGACCTTTTGATGTATAAGGCGTTATTGTAATACATTTAACTGTCAAATTGCCACCCCAAAGTGAACATGCATGTTTCTTTGATAAGCGTGTGTCAGGACCACCTTCATGAATATTCATAGCTCCCTTTGTAACCTGTTAAGTATGTATATTTATCCAGCCCATTCAGCATAGAGCTCCTTCCCTAACCCTTCCTCCTTCAGAGTGCCTGTCTCTGGTCTTGGCTGGAGGCCCACTTTCTACCCTAAGGGATGGTCACCTTTTACAAGAAATAGTGTCTCTTCTCTTTTTCTAAATTTATAAATTGTATTTTTCTAAGTTAATAGAGGCAACGCTAGAAATGAGATTTTTTTTTTTACAAGAACACGAGTTCACATTTCTGTTTTCACATTTGAGTTTTATGTTTTGAACTCCACATTTGAGTTATATGTCTTGTCCTTATAGAGAAAAAAGTTTCCAATATATTCACGCATTTTCTGAGCCTCTGTTACAGACAACATTGTTTTAACAAATGTGTCGTAACACTGTGACTGCTGCTAGAAAACCGTGTACTCAATTATAATAGTGCGTAAAGTTTTTGTAACATAATTGCAGGCCTACCCCCTTGGTTGTTGGATGCCTCATTAAGAGTATAATTCTATTTCTTTTCTTTTATAGGACTGACATTTTTTTCAACAATACCATTGGATGCTTTATTATGTTCCACTTAAAATTATCCCCAACAGACTCCACATTTTATTGATAAACAGGGACAAATTCATCGCTACTAATTTCTGGAAATTTCAATGAGAATAAGCACAATAATAACACCATAAACTATTTCCAGAAATTTTTAAATATCCTTAGAAATTGAAAAGTTGTAGTTTTTTTTTTCCTCCTTCAAAATTGGGAGCATTGTTTTTGGATTAGTGAAAGGAGGATGTCGAAAGTGATTCCACAGCTACTGGATTGTCTGGATAGGATTTCCTTTTCTGATTCACAGTTCACCATCCTAGAATAACAGCTTCTCAGCAGGAGGGCAGTGCATCACAAAAATTGATCAGAACATGTCGTCATGAGGTTGATGCTTTCATTCTGGGGCTTTTACAGGGATATTTGGGAAAAGTTCATAAAAGGGAACCCTGTTACTCAAAGCTATCCTCTCCAAACAATAAAAAAATAAAAACATATTTAGTTCATCAGTAACCATCAGCAGAAAAATCACAGGAATGTGGACCAAACACATTGATTTTGGCTTTAGGTCTCTATGTACTGGAGTAGAGTGGAGAGTAATACAGTGAAATCAATACGGTAACTCAAATAAGTAAATAAAATCTAAGATCTCTAATATCTAATAAAATCGGATCTAGGCTGAATATTACACTGGACATATAGACAATAGAAAAATGCACTTCTCATCAAAGGTTATATATATATATATAACCTTTCACTATATATTAAATATATAGTGAAAGTGGTACTATATATTTGGAATATATAGTCTTCCAAATATTTAACTTTGTTTAATCCCATTCATGAGGATAGAAATGGAAAAGAGTTATTAGAGTGAAGAATGAGGAGCTGGTTTCTTGGTAAGAGAAGGCTAAGCATGATGGATAATGCCTTCTTTAGAGATTATAAACCTGACTTTGAAACAGGATTAGGTAACAAAAGAGGGGGGTTTCAAAGAGGAAGAAAGAGTGGAATCGTCATTTGGCAGAATAGCCACCGCCCCCCCATTTTTTTCTTTTTTGAGACAGAGTCTTGCTCTGTCACGTAAGCTGGAGTGCAGTGGCATGATCGTGGCTCACTGCAACCTCCGCCTCCCGGGCTCCAGGGATTCTCCTGCCTCAGCCTCCCAAGTAGCTGGGACTACAGGTGCCCACCACCATGCCTGGCTAATGTTTGTGTTTTTAGGAAATATGGGGTTTCACCGTACTTTGGTCAGGCTGATCTTGAACTTCTGACCTCAAGTGATGCCCGCCTCAGCTTCCCAAAGTGCTGGCATTACAGGCTTGAGCCACCACGCCTGGCCAGAAAAATCTGTTATACTCTTTACTCCTTTAGATTACAATAATTTTTTTTGTATGAAGTTTAGTTGAAAAATATGGAAAATTTCTATTTTGTGCTTAATTCTCATGTTTAAGAAGAGTTACAGAGTACTGAGGAATATCTGTAGTTCAAAATGATCTCACACTTTAGATCTTATAACACATATTAGAAAATAATATGGCCATTTTGGACAGTCTTCTCATGTTCTGTAGATTTTAAGAAAGTAGATTTCAAATATTTCACAGAAACAATTGGCATGATTCTTTGGGCAGAGTGCCTGAATCACTGCCCAGGGTGGATCAGAGTTGCTTGGAATTTGAGGAATCCCTGAGTCTGTAATGAAGCACACATCACAGCCATCACTGCTGTCTTCATGAGATGCAGGAAACAGGACTGATACACATGCCACATACATGTAAAGGCAGCTATTGAATTCTACCCATTGCCATACTTTTACAGTAGGTGAATTCACCAAGGATAGTACATGTCTGTTATTAAAATTTTGTAACATCAAAGTACTAAAAAGATTGGGAGTTGAGTTGTTTACCATCAGACTTTATTGCATGTTTCTCATTTCTTTATCCTGCCTGAGATTTTAGTTGCAAAATCAATGTAGAATTTTATCTGCAGTGTTTAACACAAGTCCCAAATGTAAAGGACAGATGTTGACCCTTATAGAAATGGACCTCCAGCAGCATGAACATGGCATCTGTTAATGGTTAAAGTCATGGCACTGCTGAGAGTATGAGGATAAATCCATGGCTGTGAGAGCCTTCCTCTGCATTTTGTTCCCATTCTGCTTCCAAGTATAACTCCACGTCCACGTGTCTAGTAGAGCCTCCCTCATGAAGATGGCCCTACGATGGCCTGAACCACTTTTGAGTCTTGCCTCCATTAGAGATTTCTCCCACCTTGCCATCCTGCTGACATCTCATATAACTGCCTCTGTAGGTCTAAGGGTGTGTATATTGTGACTGTGTGTCAGTTCTTACTGTTTTGATTCAGACATACTTGTCATTGTAAGATCCTTTTCCCTTTGGAACAATCAGAGTAAATTATGCAAATGTATCCAGCCTGGAAACACTTGACGTTCAAGATGAGGGAATTCCAGCCTCATCTCTTTCATCTGGCTGCTCTAACATGACAAATCTCACGCACAAACGGGTGTACACACACAGTCACATCCACATGCTATTTTTTTCAATAGTCTTCCAAAATCCTGTTCCTCTTTCTTGTTTTCCTTTTATCTCTCCTTTCTGGCCATGATCTATGTACTTACTATTTCTTTCATCTTTCAAAGTGATGTTCACTCCTTTGATGAAACATATTTTTTCTCATGGCCTTACTTTGATTTATGTTCATGCCTTTTCTTTCTCTGTAACCTGTAACTTCTATTAAAAAGATGTTCCTAGCATAAAAAGCAATTCCTACTGGCAGGAAACTTGAAAGAATTTTAGAAACCACATTGAGTTTGATGAAGTGTGAATAAAACTTAAAGTTTTATTTTCCTCTACAGAAAGACATTGCTCTTCTGTAAATGTAAGGCCATCAATGGCAATGAGAGGGCTTGGCAGAAAACTTCCCTATTTATTAAAAGTTTTGGATATGTTAGAGCTAATCCTGAAATATATGTTAGAGACGCTTATTCAAGTAGGCTTTTTTTGGTATGAATAATTTTATACTTTTCTAATAATTTCTCTTTGTATTGAATTCTCACTTTAGTAAAAGCTTCATCAGCCTCCTGTTTCTGTAGAAAACTTTGTGAGAGCTTTGCTTTATCTTTGAAAGGTGAGTCATACCAGGCGCCATCCCATAAGTCATGCAGTCCCAAGCAACGTGGTCTGAAGTAGGACTGTGAAGAATAAGTCATATCTTTACCAATATGTTTGCTCTCTAAAGTAAATATACCTAAATCTAAATGGAACAACAAAAAAAGATGATTTGAATAGAAACTGCTAATACATACAACACACATGCACCTCTTTAAACCACAATGCTATAGTTTCTTGATGGTGTCTGTAATTGTCTATTGCTTGCCACTCTACTGGTGGTCTGCCAAGGGCATTGCTCCGGATCTGATTCTATTACAGGAGCACTTGTCAAGACCAACATCTAGACAGCTTCAGACAATACATCCAACCTTCAGGCATTAGGAGAGATGAGGTGCTGCATTACTTCTTGCAGTTGGGCAAGTAGTTTTGAGTTATAAAGGCTTATGTTCTTGTAGTCTGTGTGGTGAACTCTTTTACTGGGGATTTGTTTCTACTGTCACCTTACCTTCCATGCCCTCACTGTGACTGGCAGTATGCAATCTAGAGAGCGTCTGGCGTCATCTCTAGATATGATTTTGGCAAATTCTGCCTCTCTCACCAAATTGGCTTTAGCTTCTACAGAAGTGAAAATTAGACAGCTCCCACATGTTGATGCTGAGAAAGTATTGTGGCTACCACACACTGGGACTCAGACTTACAACTAAAGTACTTACACACTCTAAAACTCAATCCTGCCTCAAAGTCAATCCAATATGCTATGCCGTACCCTAGATCCAAATCCATGTTGTCATAATCACATACTTTTTAGGCGTGTCTAATTTTCTAACCTGTCCAGGGACTCAACTCAATTCCTATTAAGAGACCCATATGGGCCAGGCCCTGGTGGCTCACACCTGTAATCTCAACATTTTGGGAGGCCGAGATGGGTAGATCATTTGAGGCCAGGAGTTTGAGACCAGCCTGGTCAGCATCTCTACTAAAAATAATAAAAATGAGCCAGATGTGCACCTGTAATCCCAGCTACTCAGGATGCTGAGGCAAAAGAATTGCTTGAAAAGAGGCAGAGGCTACAGTGAGCTGAGACCATGCCACTGTACTCCAGCCTGGGTGACAGAGTGAGATTCTGTCTCAAAACAAATAAATAAAAAAGAAAAGAGACCCATATGCACCCAATGCAGTCCCCAAACCTGAAAAAAGGCATTAACTTTATTCATTGCCTCTCTATTTCAGTCATTCCAAGTGCCTTGTCAGCTTGATAAGTCCATGTTCAATGTCCACAAAGATTTAGATATTCTTTATTACCTTTGTTCTTTTCTTCTGCTTTTACAATAGCTCTCAGTGGTGTTGCTTTAGCAGCACTTTCATGTTCTTGGGACATGAAATGGTCTTGTCATTCTTATTGGGTCTACTGCTAGTGCAGTGACCTGTAGCTGGGTCCCCATAATCCACACAGTGTCCTCTACTGTCAAGAGACTGAGTCAGAGCACTAAACATCCTGTCTATATTATGTTTTATATTTTTCATTCAATTTACAATAAAAATTGATGATGTAAGTCAAGAGAGTTGCTAACAATTTGTCACTGCATACATTATTCTCATCCAAGTCTCTTTAGTTTGAGATATTTTTGAGGTAACAAGAAAATTTTATTCCTGATTTCCATACATTTCTGCCCATTTTGTGAACTTTGCTTGGGTTAATGAATCCCTACCCTTTTACCTTTATAAGAAATTTTGATGTCATACAACACAGGTATGGGACTATATTTTGGCTGTGTTAATAGTTTTATGATTGTGGAGAGGCTCTGGCACTGTTCCATTTTCCATTTATGTCAATTCCTGTTTTTTTGGATACTTGTTTCTTTTATAGCCATTAAAACTTTCAATTATGTATTCTTTCATAACTGGATTAAAGACTATGAAACTCCCATAATATACCTTCTATCTGCCTCATGCCTCCATTTCCCTAGCTATAAAAATGTTTCCCGGTCTGCCTCTTTGATGTTCTAAGCAATAACTATAGTGCTTTGGGGTGCAATCAGGTGTGCAAGTCCTAGTCTTACGTCATAGTACATACTTTTTTCTCTGTGATTCAATCACAGGTTCAAAGTAATCTATCTGTCAGATTTCCCCCAGTATATCTTCCCTGTGCTTCCTTTTCTATTACATATTCCTTGGATAGTGGATATATCTGACGCTGTTTCTATGAAATGCTTTGTTGTTATGAATACTTCTCTCCCTTGACGACATAATTAGTAAGTTTGTTGCAAATGTCCAATTTTTGATGGACCTATCTAGTTTGTATTTCTACCAACTGGTTCATTTATATTGAAACTCTAGTTAATTTCATTTGTTCTTTATTTTGAGTCATCTTTCTGGGGCATTGAAACATGTCTGATTGGTAGGTTACTTTGACCTATTTGGTGCATTTCTGCTCCTGTTGTTTTTTTTCCACATTGGTTGCTCATTAGCCTATTATTTGTTTTTCACCTGAGGACCAAATTGTTAGAGCATTGACTGTTATTCACATGAACAAGAACTGATGATTTCAGAGTGCCTTTCTGCATGTGATGCCTCCTTCTCAGTCGTGTTACTTTGGATGTAACTCACTTGCCTGCCTTCCTCAGTCCATCAGGGATGTCTGCTGTCTACTTGCTCATCCAAAGTCCTGGGTTCTCACAGTTACCAGTATGGGAAATTTCTCTTCAGTGGACAGAGTCTCTTTTCCTTTCTTTGCCTCTGCTTTGGAGGTTACTTGATGTGTGGCCTGAACCGTGCTGTTTATCCAAGTGTAGTCTGTGTTTCTGTCTCATGGGGCCTGTCCATATGGCAGGTGTTTCCATTGTTCAAATACAATAAGGGTAGCAGGCTGTCCTACTTATTCACTTATATTTTAGCTAAGAGCTTTCTTTTTGTGCTCACTGAATCCTCAGTCATCTAGGTTCAGGTTTTTCAGGACCTAAAAGTAGAAATTTATCCTGGCTTATATCGCATGGAATATGATAGTTTCCCACCTGTACTTTGTCCGTTTTTTTTTTTTTTTTTTTGAGAAGGAGTCTCACTCACCCAGGCTGGAGTGCAGTGGCATGATCTCGGCTCACTGCAACCACCACCTCCTGGGTTCAAGTGATTCTCCTGCCTCAGCCTCCCAAGTAGCCGGGGTTACAAGCGCAGGCCACCATGCCCCGCTACTTTTTTGTGTTTTTAGTAGAGCTGGGGTTTCACCATGTTGGCCAGGGTGGTCTCGAACTCCTGACCTCAGGTGATCTGCCCACCTCGGCTTCCGAAGGTGCTGGGATTACAGTCGTAAGCCACACTGCACCCAGCCCCATCTGTACTTTTAATTTATACTTTCTATGTAATGAACTTTTCTCTAGGGTTTTGACTGCTTTTAGTAGTTTATTTAATGGCAGTCTTAGGTGCTCCAATCAGTGTAGCTCCTTGCTGGAGAAATACTGCCTTATATAGGTTCTAACAAAAATATCACCCACACATAAGTCAGATAATCATTTATATCCTATATGTGAATCAGTGTAGGCTCTTGCTCTCATTCCTAACTACATAGGTTATTTTGCTTCTTTATAGTCTTCTCATGGTTTAGCCATTGAGCTGTTGTCTAGGTTTAACTTCTGCTTCTCTATCCTGTCAATATTCATCTCAGAGACTACCTGGGATTTGCATTAGGTCTGAATTGAATCTATCATCTGATGTTAACCCTTGTCATGCAGTCCTTGTCTATATCGTCTAAGATGTTGGTCTTAGATAGGATTAGTGTACAGAAGTTGGCCTTGTCATCTACATCCTTGTCTCTCTAAGTTTTGTGGAGAGACAAATAAGGCAACCCTCATATGCTGCTGGAAAGATATTGTAGCTGCCACATACAAACACCTGAAGTCACAATTCAGGAACTTGAATATTCTACATTAGAGCTTTTCTCTGAACCAACTGAATTTCTTTAGCTTCCAATATTATTGAAGAAAATTATTTATGTATGAGTTACTTAAATATATTTATTAGATGCCTTCTATGCACAGAAAATGAAGTTTGATGTTGATCAAAGTTTCCAAATAATTAATCCCTGGGGCGCCTTTTTGAAGACATCTTTCTCTCCCACTCATCCTCCTGCAGCTACACTGGCCTCCTTCCCGTCCTGGATACTTTATCAGCATGCCTCATCTCAGGCCTTCACCCTCTGTCTGCTCTCTTCTCTCAGACCTCAGAATGAATTACTCTGTGTTCATACAGGTTTCTGTTTGCATATCAGATTTCCCAGGGAAGAAGATACTCTGCATGGTGACTGTACACTGTTTCACCTTAGATAAGCGGGAGCTATATTTTCTAGATTCTCTTCCCTGTATCCTTCTAGGCTTTGGTTACATGCATTAGAAACGTATGCAAAGTGTGGAAGGCTGAAGGAAAGCAGAGGCCATTTCAATGCTCTCAAGATCGGGGTAAGACCCCCCCCATGCTGTTGCAGGTTTTGCACATTGTCTCTGATCTCATTGGTGCAAGGCAGTGTCCACATTGCCAGTGCCTTAGCTCTTGCAGATCCTGGGCTTTGTAACTGTGCAGTTCTATGGTGACAAGCCTCAGCTCCTACTGCAAGCCATCGGCCTCATTGAGGTTGCGGGCAATGAGACCCACTTTGTCCTCCTGGGTCTCATTTTGTCCTCAAGGGTTCTAGTGTATCCTTATCCTCTTCCATTCCATGTCCAAGTTATCCCAACTAACCACTGGTGATTTCAGTCCCGACACCAGAGCCACAGGTCTTGTCTAGACTTCTCCTCCAGCTTGCACAGTTGCACAGGGTCCAATCCTATGAAGGCATCTTGTCTTGTCTAGACTTCTCCTCCAGCTTGCACAGTTGCACAGGGTCTAATCCTATGAAGGCATCTTGTTACAAATCTTTCGGTGGCTCTGCTTCTTTCATCAATGCTTAGAGATGCGTTTTGTCTAAAATTGTATCTCTTCTCGCTTGCTGCTGTCTTGTCCTGCCCTACTTTATTACTTTTACATCACACACAACTTCCTAGTAATATACTATAATAATTTGCTTTTCTGTTGGGTTCCTATTTCTGCCACTTGCATGAAAGCTGCAGTAAAGCAAGGAGTTTGCTTTTCCATTGACTACGAACTGCTCAGCTCCTCAGACATTGCTTTGCCTGTGGAAATCTTCCTGTATTTGTTGAATGAATGAAATGTTAAACAAATTTTCAGTGTTCATATTTTGATAGTTTATTTATTGTAAATATTTTAATGTCTATGACATATAGCTCTTCTTTTATTCTTATATATATGTCTTTCCATAAGGGAGTTTTGAATTTAAATCTTTCCCTTAACTATTTGTGTTGTCTGTGTGTGTCTTGCTTAAGAAGGTATTTCTTACAACAGGATCATAAAATTTTTCCTGTATTTTCTACTGATAGCATATTTTTATATTTTACTCTCTGTCCATTTTATTTTAATTTTGTGCAGAGTATAATGTAGGAATATAACCTTTCCCCTAAATGAGCATGAAATTGACACTAACTCAGTAATCATCTACATAGTTGACATTGATGCAAAGCACTGCTTTTGCCACAATTTATTTATAATATTACATAGTTTTTTATTTTTAAATTTATAACCTAGCATATAGTTACATTTTTGTGCTTGAAAATAATGCATATTCCAGTTGATTGATAACTATAAGTATGCATATGGTTTATCAAAACAGTACTTATGACCAAGTATTTTAATTGTGTTATTGAAATCTCTGTACTTTATAGTTACTTTGTATATCTCATCTGTTCATTTCAGGCTAAAAGGGTTATCTCACTAGGATTACACATTTTTTATTTTCACTCTGAACTTAATTTTAAAAATATATTCTGAAGCTATGTGTTAGGTGCAGATATATTTATAGCTCTTATATCTACTAGTAGATGATAGCTTTTTATCAATATGAAATATCTTTGTATCCTTTTAGTGGCTTTTTTCCATCCCCTTCTTTAGACTTGCATTTGTTGTTGTGTTAAAGGCCTGTCTTTTGTAAACAAAATAGTTATTTTTAAAAATGTTTATCATAGAATATCTGTCTTTTGAGAAGTATTCTTCACGCACTTGTATTTATTTAGATCAGAGCTATATATAGTTTACTCCCATCGTCTTATTTTATGTTTTCTACTTACCATGCTTTCTTGTTCTTTTCTTTCTTTTTTTTCCTTGACTGGACTTTATTGAATTGTTAAATTTCTCTGAGTTTACTCTTTTTTTAAAGTCTTGGACATGTCATAAAATATTCATTTTATAGTCATGGTAATCAAATTTTAGCACATATTTAACTTGCAATTTTTTCCTAAAATTCTCTAGCTCTTGAATATTTATAATCCCTTCTTTTAAGAGAAAAGAAGCAGGAAATCCTTCACTTCTACAGGAGCCACTTCTCATAAAGCTGTCTTAAGGGCCATAAATGTCTGTTAACCAGTTTCTGATTTTTATTGATTTTAGTTCTTATTCACCTGCATTTAAGTTCACATTGACTTAAACTTAACTTTTACTTTTTTTTTTTTTGCTTAATCACTGTAACTTGTATTTCAAATCTACCTATGAGATTTATTTTCAGTTTTACTACCATGCAGTTTGCAAATTGGTTCCCATTTCTGATTCCCAGTATTTAAAAAAGTAATAATTCTCCATCCTGAAAAACGGTATGGTTGCTCAGAAAATCTAATATCGAAGATATTTACTCTCAGAACTTTGAAGAGTTTTAACTAATATATTCTTTTATATTTGTTGGAGCCAGTGTTACAAGAAGGCAAGAGGGATGGAGTCTATTAAACAAGGAGGTGATTGGATCAGTCACTTTTTTGTAGTATAATAGCTACATGAAAATGTAACCACTATGTAAAGTTCAGCCTTAGAGGTCCAGCATGTCTTCGTTGAACATTCCCCAATTCCAATTTTAATCAGAGCTAAGTTTGATTCCCCTTGTGAGATGTAACTACTTTCATCATGGCTATTTTTCCACATCATTTTTCTGGGCATTTGTAGATTCAAGCATTTATTTATTCCTTCAGTCACTACGTGTTTGTATTTATTCTGTGTAGTTAATAGTAATTATTTTAGGCATTAGGACTATACCGTGGTGAATACAGGTTTACTCTCATGCAGCATATATTTGTAGGGTAGGGGCAGATATTAAACCCTTACACACACACACACACACACACACACACACACACACACAATCTGATAGTTATAAGGGCAATAAGAAAACAAATTAAAATAAAAAGATAATAGAAAGTGACAGAGGGTCTTATTTTGGACAAAGCTATTTGTGTGTGATGCAGTTCTATTGGTGTTTAGACCCAAGGGACTTGATGAAATCACACAGAAAGAAGAGTAGACAGAAGAGACATCCAGAGACTGGGCTCTTGTACACAATATCATTTAGAGGTTATGAAGAATTGGGTGGTCCAGCAAAAAAGACCGAGGAATGGCTGATGTTGTAGAAGGAAAATTAGGAGTCTGTTATTTCAGAAGCCAATGAAGAAAGGTGTTTCAAGAAGGTAGTACTGAATATTTGTGAAGATGTCTGTTTAGCAATCTGTTTCAAAGCCTCCTGAGATGATTGGATCATGGGACTGGTTCCTCTTTGCTGTACTCATGATAGTGAGTTCTCATGAGAGCTGATGGTTTAATCAGTGTTTGACATTTCCTCCCACAAACTCTTCTCTCTTCTGCTGTCTTGTGAAAAAGGTGCCTGCTTCCCCTTCCATTATGATTACGTTACCTGAGGCCTCCCCAGCCATGTGGAACTGTGGGTCAATTAAACCTCCCTTATTTATAAATTACTTAGTCTCAGCTAATATCTTTATAGTGGTGTGAAAACAGACTAATACATGTATATAAGCAATTTGTCTCCTTTTATGGCTGAATCATATTCTATTATATGTATGTTAACTCGTTGATGGACATTTGGGGGTTTCCAGTCATGGACTCATAAATGTCTATACAAACTATTTTGTGGACACATGCCTTCTCCAGGAGTAAAATTTCTAACTCAAAGATGAGTATATGTTTAACTTTATAAAAAACTGCTAGTAGTTTTACAAAGCAGTTGTGGCTCTACCAGCAGTGTATGAATTCCATCTGTTTGCATGAAAATTCTGTCTTGCATGTTAATACCTTGGATTGCCTATCTGTCAAATTTGAGCCATTCTAATACTTTTGAAGTGGTAACTCATTGTAATGTTAATTGTTGTTTTACTGATGACTAATGATGTTAATTATATTGTGAAATGTCTGTTTGTTTGCCCACACTTCCCCCTGCCTTTTTTTAAAATTGGATTGTTTTTCATTTGATTATTGCTTTATAAGAATATATTTTCTGGATACAATTCTTAGTGCATATATGTATTTCAAATATTTTCTCCAACGTTTTGGTTTGTATTTTCATTCTTTAAATGATTTTTTTGAAGAGCAGTAATTTTAAATTTTATTAAATTCTATTATTTTTAATGTTATGATTAGTGATTTTTATCATCTGAGAAATCTTACTTCATAAAAGATTGCAAAGTTATATTTTAAATTCTATTTTTAATGTTATGAAGTTATGTTTTAAATTCTATTTTTAATGTTATGATTAGTGTATTCTCATCTGAGAAATCCTTCCTTCATACAAGATTACAGTTATATTTTCTACTTTTTAACAACTGTTTTTTTTTTAAATTTAACATTTAATCTGTGATTTATCTGAAATTATCTTTTGTTTTTAGTTTAAGGTTTTTTTGTTTTGTGTAGATATCTAATTTTTCCAACACCAGTTTTTGAAAATTTTTTCCCTGAGTTAGCTAGCTTGCCATGTTTGTTGAAAATCTAGTCATTGTACATGTGTAGACTTACAGGTTTTCCATAAAGTTTCGACATGTGTAACCATTTTGTCTTGTATAGTTATACGGTACTAATAAATTATTTATTATATGTTTACTTATTTTTCCAAGACTTGCTGACTATCCTGTGTATCTCAATTTCTATTCTGTTCTGTTGACCTACTTGCCTATCCGATCACTGATGCCACACATCATGGTTGCTTTATCGTTACAGTAAGTCTGAGATCAGGCAGTGCATAATCTCCAAATTTGTTCTTATTTTTCAAGATTTTCTTGGCTACTCTAGGTCATTTGCAATACAAATTTGTATATCAGTTTGCCAATTTCTACCAAAAAATGCCTGCTGTGATGAATCTATAGATTGATTTGGAGTGATTAAAACCTCAATGATTATTAAAACCCCTATTAATAATGTTGTTTCTTCCAAACTAGAAACATGATATATGTTTCCATGTATTTGTTTTTAATTTCTCTGAACAGTACTTTGTGGTTTTTATTTCACAGGTCTTGCAAGTGTCTTGTAATCTTAGGGTTTTTCCTATTGTTGTTGTTATTGTAAATGGTATTTCTTAAAATTTCAATTTCTGTTCATTGTTGCTAGTAGGTAGAAATATCATTATTGTATGTAGATTTTGTATCCTGTAACCTTGGTAAATTTGCATATTAGTTCAAGTAGCTGCCTCAGAGTCCTTAGAGTTTTCTACTTACTCAATTATGCCATTGGCAAATAGAAATATTTTAACTTTATCCTTTTCAATTGTTTTGTCTTTTTTTTTCTTTCTTTATTGCAATGGCTAGAACTTCCAGCACAATACTGATGTAAACAAAAAATACAATTCTAAGCACCCCCAACCAACTGACGGACCCTCTCTTTGGCCAAGGACATTCTAAAGTTAATCTGATAAACTAGTTCAGGTCATGATGGGAAGTGAGGGTCAGACATGCCTCATTATACCTACCTCCCTGTGAAATTCAGGCACAGCTCAACATTTACATTAAAACAGAGATCTGAAGACTGATAGAACAGATTCTTTAAGTCTGATAAGAAATATTCCCTTCTATTGTTTCTATCTGCACAATAGAAACTTGGTTTCCCCAGCCCCTTGTATTAACTGAGACATTCCCTTCTATCAATTCTAGGTCCGTAGACAGTAACTTAACTCTTTCAACCAATTGCCAATTAGAAAATTACTGAATTCATCTATGATTTGGAAGCCCCCTTGTCACTGCTTTGAGTTGTCCTCCTTTCTGGACCGAACCAATGTACATCTTACATGTATTGATTGATGTCTTCCATCTCCCTAAAATGTGTAAAACCAGGCTGTAGCCTGCCTGGGCACATGTTCTCAGGGTCTCCTGGGGCTGTGTCACAGGCCATCAGCCATTCATATTTGGCTTAGAATAATAAGTCTCTTCAAATATTTTACAGACTTTGACTCTTTTCATTGCCCCTGAAGAAAAGCAGTGGCAGCCAATATCCATGCCTCTCATTCCCAAGGGGAAGGCATTCAGCCTTCTACTTTTAAGGATGATTTTAGCTATGGGTTTTTCACATAGATGCCCCTTTTTAGGTAGAGTTTCCTTCTAGTTCTACTTTGCTGAGAATTTTTGTCATAAATGGGTATTGGATTATGTCAGATGTTTTCTTTGCATCTCTTAAGATGAGCATATGATTTTTTTTCTCATTTTGTTAATAACATTCTTCCGTTTTCATATTTTGGAAATTTCTCACATTGCTAGCTTTGTTTCTGCAAATATATCTTGCAGCTATGTGCAGGTCAAGAAGAATCCATGCAGTTTTCCATGAAGAGGTGAGTTCAGAAAGGTGCAGGTTCTGCAGGAGGTAGCAATTTCTACTGTCAGTATAGGGGCTGAGTGCAGGCTGCAGCAGCCCTTCCCCAGGGCATTTGCTGTAGGTTTCTGGAGCTTGTGGCAGCCCTCTTGGCTTCTGCCTTGGCTGTTTCTGCAGGCTGTTTCTGCAGTATGTCTCTCTCCAACATTTTTGGAATTTTGATTTAGTCTGCTTCTGAAGGCCTTTCCTAAGTTCACTGAGCTTCAAAATATTCTGTGATTTATCTTTCTTCAGTCAAAATTACCCAGAGCACATTCTGTTTTTCTTCAGAATATATGCAGATTGATGAGCATTTCTGTACTTAATCTTAGTGGGAATGTGCAAGAGTTTGCCAAGACAAAAACTCAGGAGTGGGATGCTTATGCAATGCAAATTGTTTTCCAAAGGGATCAGGCCTTTTTACATCTACCTCCTAGGCCCAAGGGTTTCTATTGCTTCTTTATCATTCTCAGGCTTATTAACTGGCCTTTCAATCTAGCTGCTCTGATTGATGAGAAATGGCATCTCAATGCGATTTATATTAGTAAGACTTGGAGTAAAAATGAGGCTGAGCACTTTTTGATATGTTTCTTCATCATTTATATCACTGTTCGTGGTTGTGCAATTTTTATTGGGTTTCTCTTTTCCTTATTGAATCATAAATTTTTTAAAATTTTCCTTTCGAATTATCATGTTGCAAACATCTCACTGTTTGTGACTTTTCTTTTTAATATTCTTTATTCTTTCTTGTAAGAAGATAAGTTTTAAATTGAATTCAATCAACTTTGTAAATAGTTTTTATTATTGGTATTTTATTTAAGAAATTCTTCCTTACCCCAGTATCATATTCTCCTATGCTTTCCACTAAATGTTGGCAAGTTTTATAATTTTCACTACTGTCTTTAATACAACTAGAATTGTGTTTTAGTTTATTTTCACTTTTCTCACTTGGAAGTTAACCCAATATTATTTATATGCCTTAGTGCTTATCTTTAAACTTATGTCAGGCATTCTTAGCTATTCTAAAATAAATCAGTACCATAAAGCACTAGAAAATTAGACAACAAAGGATTCCAACTACTTCCTCACATGCAGACTATTTTCCAGTGCTTAATTCTGTTCTTTTAATTTCCATGGATTAGATATCATTATTATTGCTTGTTTTATTGTATACAAACAATACTTAAATTTACTTATAGATAGATAGGCAAGGGGCACAGATCTTATGTGGAGCATAACGTCTTCAATATCAAAGATCTTTCAATGGCATTTGAGCTTTTGTGTGATTGTTGAGAAGTCTGTTTCCAGTAGGGGTGGCTGCAGACTCTGTGGAATCTGAAATTTATTACCATTAATAATGCAGAGTCTCAATTAGTCCTTACTTTAACTAGCACCTCACTTTACCTTGACTTTCTTCCTCAAAGGGTATCACACAGGAAGCAACTGTTGTCGCCGTTTATCCCATTGCTAAATATGTAGCTGTTGGTGGACTCTCAGGTTATGGTCCTCACACATTGCAACTTCTGAGGAGAAGAAGCAAAGTTTTCCCTCTTGTTAAAAAAAAAAAATGTGTGTTCATAACTCTTTTTGTAAAAAGTGACTTAAATTTTTTTTTTTTTTTGAAACAGTCTTACTCTGTCACCCAGGCTGGAGTGCAGTTGTGCGATCTCGGCTCACTGCAACTCCTGCCCCTTGGGTTCCAGTGATTCTCCGGCCTCAGCATCCTGAGTAGCTGGGATTATAGGTGCCCACCACTACGCCTGGCTAATTTTTTGTATTTTTAGTGGAGACAGAGTTTCACCATGTTGGCCAGATTGGTCTCAAACTCCTGACCTCAAACGATCCACCCACCCTAGCCCCCTAGAGTGCTAGGATTATAGGTGTGAGCCACTGTGCTGAGCCTGAAATGTTTTTGATTTTGAATCTGGCCATCTGTAAGTTTAAGCAATGCACTTTGGGTTTTCTGTCCCAGGAGTCATTCTTTTCATTTAGCTTTACAATTAAAGCATTTATTATTTAATCATAAGGAAGACTGCTTTCTCAATGTCAAGCATGAAATCGTGCCTGGTGTGTTTTCTGTGGCTTCATTTGTCTGAGAGAATCACATTGACAAGCAGAACAGGGTGAACTAGTGAAGAGGAGGTGACAGAGGAGGAGGGCAGAGCTCAGGCATCTGTTTCCACAGCAAACGCTAAGTCAGACTTCCCACCAGAAACAGTGCAGTGCAGCCTGGAGGCTTCTGGGCCTGTGAGACACCTTCTGCTGTTCCGTACTTATTGCAGAATTCTTAACTTGACACCAACCGCAGATAAACCACTGATGTGTAATATATGTTACAGCTGACTCTGCCGGCACTTGCTTCTCATCAGCTCGTTCCTCCGTAGTACTCAGTATATTTTGTTGTTTTATTATCATCCAAATGTAAGAAGATATGCATTTCCTTTCTATGGCTATGTTAAAACTTTATATATACAGCAAGTAGATTTTCTCTTTGATGTAGCTGTGCACCTAGTACATGATGTACCAGCAGATATATTGTTATGTATGGAAGAGAGTCTTTGATTTCTTTTCTTTCTTTTTGTTTTTGGACAGAGTCTTCCTCTGTTGCCCAGGCTGTAGTGCAGTGAGTTCGGCTCACTGCAGCCTCCACCTTCTGGGTTCAAGCAACTCTCTCTCCTCAGCCTACTGAGTAGCTGGGATTACAGGTTCATGCCACCATGCCTGGCTAATTTTTGTATTTTTAGTAGAGATGGAGTTTCAACATGTTGGCCAGGCTGGTCTTGAACTCCTGACCTCAAATGATCCACCCACCTAGGCCTCCCAAAGTGCTGGGGTTACAGGAGTGAGCCACCGCACCCAGCTTCTTTGATGGTCTTGATTTCTGTGCTGCTTTATCTAAAGACCTCTTTAAACACCAAGAAGTCAACACTGCCTGGTAGTAAATGTGCACGAATAAAGGTGACTTATGATACCCACCTAACAATACTGGAGAGCACTTTTAATCTCTTCTTTGACTTATCTTTTTACTAACTGAGGAAATTGGAGTTCGCCATAATCTCATATTGTTTTTTATTTAAGTTATGAGAACCAGGTTCCAATGGAGAAAACTATGGTCGTGTATTCCTCATATAATCATGATATCAAGAGACGCTGGTACAAAATCAATTACTCTAATAAAATTGCCAAGGAAAACTGGGCAAAACTGTAGAGCTCATATTTAGTAACACATTTCAGATCCTTATCTGTATGAATGCATTCCATTTTCAAACAACCTTAAGATGTAGATGATGATTATTATTATTTCACACATGAGGAATAAGTGGTGTAGGTCTAGGTTCACATGGCCAGAAGTGAAGGAGACAGGATTTGAACCCAGACGGGAGCTAGGCATTTATGGATGTGTAATAAGGTTTTCCTTAAGATGGTCAAGACATATTTGTTACAAGGGTAATATTCATGGCCAGAAGTCCTCTCAAATTAGTGATATGCTCACCATAACATAAAACAATAAAAAAATTTTAAAACTCTCTATTTTAAGAAGCATGGAGAAATATTTTTTGAACTCACATATATAGTGAGTTCTAATGATAATAGCTTTACATATTAAATAAAGGGGGTTGGGGAAATCAGATCCTTTGAATTGATAGCTTTCTGGGATAGAATGAAAGTTTAATAAGGTGGAAATAGTCAGTGTGACAGATGTTTATGAGAGTCAAATAAAATAACAATGGAGAAAGGCCCATCGCGCTTAGCTGCATGGACATCATTTGTGATAGAGACAGATTCCTCAGATAAGAGTAATTTCTTCTAGGTTGAGTGGTGGAAATAGAAGCTTTTTTGCGGCAAGCTGAGAAATGATTAAAAGGAAAATAAGTACAGGAACTTTGGGCAGATAAAGACATACCTTGTTTTATGGCACTTTGCTTTATTGCGCTTTGCAGATACTGTGTTTTTTACAAATTGAGGGTTTGTGGCAATCCTGTGTCAAACAATTCTGTCAGCACTATTTTCCAGTAGCAGGTGCTCACTTTGTGTCTCTGTGTCACATTTTGGTTATTTGGGCATTATTTTAAACTTTTTCATCAGTATTATATCTATTATGATAATCTAAGATCTTTGATGTTACTAATGTAAGTTTTAATACTCTGTCTCTCTTATGTCAAAATAAAGCATGTCTTCTTTTCCCACACTTTTTCCAGAACAGAACACTTACATTCCTTGAAAATATTGGAATTCTTTATGCTCCTCCCCTTTTAGCTTTTTGCATCCCATTCTCCTGGGTGAAATTTAATGCATCATTCTAAATGAGAATATTATAGATGTAGATGTTTAGAGGATAAGAGGTGGAAATGACCCAATGTATGGTAAGGGGATGTGCTGCCTGCCCAAGACCAGAAAAGTTTAGACCTCAGCATCATTGCCTCCCAGTGATCTGGATGGAAGGATAGCTGTGTGAGGTGCCCAGGGAGGGCTGAACCCTTTAAATATCATTGTCAAGGAGCCTCAGCTAAAGGTTTCTGTGCTCCAGTTTGGAACAGAGGGAGTAGGGCCTCACTTAATCAACCATTTTTGAAATATACCATGCAGAGCTGGAAGATGTCAGAGACCACATGCACACTCGCGAGCAGAAAGACTGTGATGTGCACTGACTTATGGGAATGTCTTCTTTCGCCTGACCCCAAAAGTGACTCACATCGAGCATCTTGACTTTTTGTCACGATGATTCCAAACCAGATGATTAAGAGTGCAAAAGCAGTAAGATCTTTGACACTGGTGGTTGGGATTTTCATAAGTGTCAGATATAACCTTCCTAAGCATTATCCATGTAAATAATATGATGGGATAATTCATACAAAATAGCCCAAAGTACTGTGGGCAGGTGATATGGGACAGACGAAATGACTAAAACAAAGTGCATTCCAGGTTTAGAGACTCAAAACTAGAGCCAAATTGGCTCTTTTTCTAATCTTGTGTTGCTTACTGGTTTTCTGATCTTGAGTAATTTACTTAACTTCTGAGTTTTACTTTCCTTACTGCCAAATTAGGATAATTTTATGTACAACATTGGCTTATTCTAAGAATCATGTGAAGAACATAAAGCACTGAAAAGTAGCGTAATAAGGAGTATTTTTAAAATGCAATTTCTGTCTTGAATCAAAAGAAAAAAAGTAGTTCTTGAACATCTGGAAAAAGAAAGCCTTTGATTTTTGCATTCTCTTCCATTTGTTTCTTCACCAGGGTGTGACATAAAGAAACACACTGAAAGCCATGCTGATGTTGGTCACTAACCATGCAAGGCACTTACACAGAGCATGCACTTCTACAGTGATTATCACCACAGACAGGGGTGGGAAGTCTGAAATACATAGCATGTAGCTTTCTTGGTATTTTAGGATTTCTCTAGGGGCGGATGTATGTGACGTGGAATGAAAGAAGACTGTGAGACTGGAGAGATTAGGAAGCCACACTGTAAGTTACTGAGATTTGTTGTGGACTGTAGAATTCAGCTATAAAAAAGCTAAGAGTGACGTGGGGAGGAGAAGGTTTCTGCCTTGGAAAAACTGAGTTAGCATGTGGGTATAATATCACTAAAAGGAGCTTCTTTTAGAAGCCTATAACTTATTCACCAAATGAATATTTATCAACTGTTGATTTTGTGTGACAGGCTGTGTTTCAAGTGAGATCCTAACATGAGCAAAACAGATGTGAGCCTGATTCTCATGGCTATGGTATTCCACTTGGTTAGAAGGACCATACACAAGGAAACAATTGCAGAAGCGGTCAGTGACAATGCAGGAAACAAACTGCGTTCTGGATTAAAGCTAACACAGGGCTGTCTTCATTACACTGGGGAGTCGGGGAAGACTTCTCTAAGAAGTGACATGGAAGCTGAGATCGAAAATGAGATCAGAAAGTGAGTAGAGGCTGGAAGATAAGCAAAGAGCATCAGGGAGGATGTTTTAGGAAGAGGAAAGAAAATCAGCAAAGGCCCAAAAGTGGCAAATAGTTTGACCTGTTCTAGGGAATTGAAGAAAGTCAGCATTGGGTAACTGGAAAAGTAGAGAGAAACAAGATCATTTTGGTGCATGATTTGGTCCTTAATGAAGTAAGGGTTGGCGGTGTAGGAAAGATGAATCCTCAAGTCCAGTGCATAAGAAAAGGGATAAAGGAAGTAGTCCTTTCAAGGCCAGCTTCAAAGTGGAGAAGCTAAAAGACAATGGTACCTTTCTATCACTAGGGTTGCCTGTTCTCACATGACTAAGGTCTTTTGTTATGCTCTCTGCCTATTTTCTCAGTTAGGTGTTTCTAGCCCATGAGGTCAGCATTTCAGAAGGAGATTGTGAACTATTGTCCAGGAATGAGATGTTATCACTCTATAACTTTTATTCCACATCTATAGAAATCTGGACAGCACCCACATGCTCTTTGCATAGCTGGACATAGTTCCTGAACACAGAAGACTGTCTACAGAGCAAGAAAATAAGGGTAAGAAAAATCTACCCATAAATTCACAGATGGAAATATGAAAGTACTGAGAACAAGAAGGCTTACACGTGCTTATCCCAACATTCAGGAGTTTTTTGGCAGTGGTTGTTTAGAGTCTTCAACTTTGTTGCTTCTTTTTTTCCCTCTCTTTTTGCTTTCTTCTGTCCCTGAGAAAGATCTTTAGATGATCCCTTCAGATGAAATCTTTCGATATCCACTTTGTTCAGTTATGAACATCTCAATGGTGTTTCAGCATTTGTCTTCTATGGAGAATCTCTCCTATGTGAGCCCATGCTGGTTATGATAATAAAAGGATGCTCAATAATATTAATATTGTGGCTCTTGTCATAATACTAGTGAATAATTAATGTGTTTATATCCTTCTTAATTCATTATGAGAAACTTTTTTTGGGATCATAGGCAAGATTGAGTGGAAAAAAATAAAACTTTACCTATGGTTTCAGTATTTACTTGTGTTACAGCCTAACAGGTTCTTCTTGCCTGCTGCACAGAAAAGCTAATACACTGAGGCAACAGTATTGCAACAGAGAAAGAGTTTAATTATCACAAGGGAACTAAGTGGAAATGCAGGAGATATTTCTCAAATCCACTCCTCTAAGAACTTGGAAGCCAAGGCAGGGGCTAGGGAGTAGGTGCTGCAGATTGGTTGAGGATGAACTCATAGAAGAGTCTAAACTGTCTTTGTGTACTGAGTCAGTGTCTAGGTGGAGTGTTGAGGGCAGGGCACAGGATGGGTTGAGTCTGTTCCTTGGTATGAGTCACAGGCCTGGGTGCTGCCTGTTGGTCTGCCAGAATCCAGTCATCTGAAAAATAGCTCAAAGATCAATCTTAGGTTTCTCAGTACTGATGCTATGTATAGGAACAATTGGGGAAGTTACACATCTTGTGACCTTTAGGTACATGATTCCTGAGCAGTAAGTGATACAAAAGCAAGCTAGGAAACAATGACTGGTTATCACCAACTATGCCTATATCTTAGCAGAATTCAGGCCCCTGCCATATTTTTAACCTTGTAGTCTTTAACTGGTTTTACAAAGGTAGTTTCTGTCCTTGAATGAAAAGGGGGTTAATTTCAGAAAGGAACTATTATCATCTTTGCTTTTAAATTTAACAAAATTTCTCCCATAGTTAGGTTGGCCTGTTCCCAATTATGAGCAGCACAGTTAGTTTGTGAGACCGCAGCAAAATGGAGTCATTTATGTTGGATTTCTCTCACTGTTGTAATTTTGCAAAGGTGATTTCACTAGGAGCAATTATGTTATCCAAAATGACAGAAGTGTTTTATTAAATGGCAAGTCCAAGAAAGCTCCAATACTATATAATCAGTGTTTTGCAAATTATTTTATAAATATTTGTGATTTCATGAGTCATCTATAAAAATATCATCATGGTCAAGTCTCTTCTTGAAAATCATTTCTGGTGCCTTAAAAAGCCAATGGACAATTCACTAAACACTTTGATTTCTTTATTTCTAATAATTTTTCCCTCTACACCACCTTCATCATCCACTTTCTTAGAAATGCCTCAAAACTTTTCAGTTATCTAATCACCTCAAAAATATCAATGTATTTCAAGTTCACTGTTTCTGAGACCTCTACTCCAACAATTTTCAAAAACACTCAGACTTCCAATTCATTGGCCCCTTCTACTTTTTGACTGTTCATCTCTGCCACTATACCTTCAATTTTTTAACCACAGAAAACTCTTTTATCGATTTGGCTAATTGTTACTTTAAAAACTCTCTCAAATCTCAAGATCCTCCAAACCTTTATTAAACTTCCCTGACATAACTTCAACCCTGATTAGACACAATTTCCCACCCACTTTAGTCTACACTCAAGCAAGTGAATATAATGAAAGACAAGCACAAACCCCATGCTGATCAAATTCACATTCTGTTTATAACCAAATGTTAAGAAAGCTTGGTGCTGTCTCTAAACATTTTGCTCTCCCTGCTACCCCACTGAAATAATTATTTCATGCCTTCTCTCTTTTGCTCAAATCTCCAATGACTGCTCCCCTCATCTATCTCCACATTGTTTGCTGCCTACTTTGCTGAGAAATTAGTAGGAATCAGAGAAGAATCATCTCTCATTCTCACCAAACCTTCCTCTCCATTTTGCACACTTCTGTGCTACCTCTCCTCCCCTGCCGACAGATAAACCCTAGCCCTGAGGCCAGCCCCGTTACCCATGGGAATGACTCTAACCCCTCCTGCCTTCTCAAGGACCCTTTGCTCTTGTATCTTCTCCTTATTTACTTGCATCATACCTTTTTCAATCTCCACTGGAGACTTTCACATAAAATATGCAGTAGTTCTCCCATCTTTACAAAACTTTGCCTTAATTTCCGTATCTCCTCCTGGCCACGATCTTTTCTTTATACACATATTTACAACAAAACTTCTCAAAGGAGTTGTTCATTTTTCTACCTTCCCATTGTCTTCTCTCTCATTCATCATTAAATGCCCACCAGATCAAGGAAACCACCCTTTGCCAGTGGCCCGTGACTCCTGGGTGGTTAGTCGTTAGGTCTCCTCCTATATAAGCTGTACCATGAGAACGGAAGCAAATGGATCATGCTTTTTTCTTGTACATATTTTCTCTCTTGGCTTCTGAAGTCGCACTCTTTAGCAGAGATTTTTAGTGCTACTTTATTAGAGATTTTGCTTTTCACCACCCTTGCTTTCAATAAAATCTGGAGGATGACTGAGTCTGTGATCCCTTTTCAGGGTCCCAGTTTCTGTCCTCATCCTGATAACCCTCCAAATATTCTCCATGCAATTCTACCCTTGTGTCTCCTCTTCCTATGTGGTAGAAATGTTCCTCATGCCACATTCTCCATTCTTGGCTTGTAATAAAACTTGCCTCTGAACACATAAACTGTAGCTTTTAAATGAACAAAATTATTGATTTCAAGACAAGTTTGCTTTCAAGGTCATATTTCTGTTTGTAAATGACCTTTTCTGAGCAAAATAAAACATATTAGTGGTGAAGTCAGTTGCAGCCCATTTAAAAGACAATTGTGATCAGGTCTTTCATTGTGTGATTTTTCAACAGTGTGTATCATATCCAGTTAGGGATTTACAGTTGTCAAGTTAATTAGAATGAGAAACATCAAGCACATTCATTCACCTCCAAAAGAATCAAAGCATATGCTGTGCTCATTATAAGTATGACTTCCATAGGGATTCGAAAATTCATTTACTGATTTAAAATATTGATTGAGCTCTTGCAGTGATCAAGGCACTGTGTAACATACACGAATTAATTAGATTTGGGTCATACCTTCAATCATCATACACTATCAGGAGTGATTGACATATATATAAATAATGATAATATGAATATATGTAATAAATTATGTAAGAAAAATGTAAAGCTATGGAAATTAAAGAGTCTGTGGCCTGCTGCAAGACACTGGGGAAGAGGCATCATTTGTACTAAACTTTATAGGGAAGACTGAGTTATAAGTACACAAGGATAGGGAAGAAGCAAACTAGATACGAATCTGCATTAATGAATGAATAAATGAACATATACTGTAATGGTGTATTGATGCACCCAACAAATGAAAACATTAGGATTATCAGAGAAAATAAGAGATGTCTGGTTGAATTTTAATTTCAAGAAAACAATGAATAATTTATTGTAATTAGGTATCATATGTTGCATGGGATGTACCTATGCTAAAAAAGTGTTTTGTTTTAAATCTGAAATTAAAATTTAACTGGGCATCCTATATTTTTATTTGCTAAACTTGGCAGCTCTAACTGAACTGAGTAGGACCTACACACCAAGGCTGGTTCTAGGCATTGTGAATATGAATTTGAATCAAAGATAAACACATGCCCTTGCCTTGCTGATTGTTAAAAGTTCATCGTGTGATTTTTCAACAGTGTTTATCATATCCAGCTAGGGATTTACAGTTGTCAAATTCATCAGAATAGTAAACATCAAGCACATTCAAAAAGAAAGTGACTCAGACCAGAGAAAGTTATCATAGATTTTAATGAGCATTATGATTGCTTGTAAATTTAGATAAATTAATTGCAATTCTTTCTGTACATTTTTGCCTATGCTAAGCAAGTTTTATTTCAGTCTCTGTCTTTGAGCTAAATCATATACATCTCATTTAAACAATAAAATTTAAGCAGGAAGATGAGGTAGATGTACTTTTCCCTCATGCGCCTACTACCTACAAATAAATACCCTGGGTGTTTTAATCAACTTAAGAAGATTCTGAAAGGTGAAGAGAAGACAGCAGACCAGCTAAGGACATTGAGACCTGAGGAACGACTTAGTGGTAAGTTCCCTGGATGCTCCCTCACCTCCTCTTCCTTTCCCCTCCCTCCCTCCTTCCCTCCCTGCCTCCTTCCCTCCCTCCCTCCTTCCGTCCCTCTCTCCTTCCTTCCTTTCTCTCTTCCTTCCTTTTTTCCTCCCTCCCTCCCTCTCTTCCTCTCTTCCAAGGAGTGAGAATAGCAGGTGGAATCATACAAAAGGGTAAAATAGCAATGATACTTCTATTTTCATTAAGCTTTACCTAAAATAATGTTGATAATTGATCCTAAAAATGTAGGCAAGTGACAGATGGCAAGGGTCCTTTACTATGTATACTGTATGCTGAGCAAAGGCATTGCATTCTGTGAACTACTCTTTTGGAAAATTCATGTCACGTATCCAAAACTTTCCAGCATGTTATAAGAATCACTCATGTTAGGGTCAGCTTAATTAATGGCTAGAAAATAAGCTCCTGTCAGACTCTGAAAAGGGATTGGAAATGTTGACATATTGTCTTCACCCTCAATCACACAAAAGAATTTCCTTCATTGGCTTGCCAAGGTATAAAATTCTATTAAGTCAAGAGTCATTATTTTTAAATTTTATTTCTATAAATGTTCTCTCAGTGCCTTCAGCAAGGCCAAGACTCAGAGTGCATCATTAGCTAACAACTTAGTGGATAAATCAATGACTCCTGAAGGAAAGTAAATTAACTCCTGGAGTCAAGAAGGACCAATGAGGAATGAAATAGAGACATTGGGACCATTCTTCAGATTGACCGAGGGCAAGACTTCATTGCTCTTGTTTATGGTGGGAACTGTATCACTGCACTGAAAATGCCCTGTTGCGCTGTCACTTAATACCACAGTGTGCCATTATCCATAAGCCACACCAGAGTGAAACTGGAGGAAAAATGATATAAAATTATAATGTAAGGCCTTTTCGTAACTTCTCAAGTTTTAAGTACTTCATTATATAAAACCTGGAAGTCTGCCAAATACATGTATTAGTCAGGGTTTAGTTGCCCAAAACAGAATCTACTTCAGCTAGTTTCAGTAAAAAAATAAGTATTACAGGAAAACAAATAGCTTGCAGGTTTGCTGGAAAGCCCCAAGATACAGACTTTAGATCAGAAGCTCTCCACCTGTCTGCATGAATATCCACTGAAGAGAGGTGCTGAATTCACTCCTAGAGTGTAAAATAGTAACCACCTGTGGCATAGATTGTGGGATTCATACAGCTGCTCCAGGCAGTTCTGGTGTATAGCCAGGCTGAGAACTGCTGCTCTTGGTTGAACATTTGGGATTCCAAGAACCGCACTTGACTTAGGCCAGCAGGGGAGCTGCTGCTGCTTCTATGTGAGGACATTGCTGGTTCCATATCACACTATCATCATGAGCGGCCTCATGCATAGCTCAGCCTTTGATCCTACCACCAGCTCCAGCATGAACTGAAACGGCAGAGTAGATTTCTTATGTCTTAACATCTGAAAGCCAGTGAATGGATACTGGAACTCAATTACAGTCATGCATCACTTAAGAATGGGGATACATTCTAAGAAACGCACCCTTAGACCAGTTTGTGTGTCGTAGAGTGTATTCAGACAAACCTGGATGGTGTAGCCTACTACACACCTAGGCTATCTGGGTAAACCTGGCTCCTATATGGCTGTATAGCCTATATATAGCTCCTAGGCTGAACCTGTACAGCATGTGGCTTTACTGAACACTGTAGGCAACTGTAACACCGTAGTAACTATATGTGTATCAAAACATATCTAAACCTAGAAAAGGTACAGTAAAAATACAGTATAAAAGATTAAAAAGGCCAGGTGTAGTGGCTCAAACCTGTAATCCCAGCACTTTGGGAGGCTAAAGTGGGCAGATCACAAGGTCAAGGGTTCAAGACCAGCCTGGCCAACATGGCTAAACCCTGTCTCTAGTAAAAATACAAAAATTAGTCAGGCGTGGTGGCGGGTGCCTGTAGTCCCAGCTACTCGGGAGGCTGAAGCAAGAATCACTTGAACCTAGGAGGCAGATGTTGCAGTGCACCAAGATTACACCACTGTACTCCAGCCTGGGCAACAGAGCAAGACTCCATCTCAAAAAAAAAAAAAAAAGATTAAAAAATGATCCATCCATATATGTCACATGCTAGGACTGGAGTTGTAGGACTGGAAGTTGCTCTGGGTGGGTCAGTGAGTGAGTGGGGAGTGACTGTGAAGGCCTAGGACACTACTGTATATTTCTGTAGACTTTATAAACACTAGCTATTTAGGCTACACTAAATTAATTTTAAAAACTTTTCTTCCATAATAAATTAATCTTAGTGTAACTTTTTAACTTTATACACTATTTTTTTTAATTTTGCAATATTTACTCTTGCAATAACATTTAGCTGGAAACACAAACACATTTTACAACTATACAAAAATACGTTTTTTCTTTGTATCTTTTTCCATAATCTTTTTCCTACTTTTGAACTTTTTTGTTTTACTTTTTAAACTTAAGAAAACCCCTACAAGATAAGTACTTATCTTAGCGTAGGCCTATACATTGTCAGGATCATCAAGATGTTACCAGATAATAGCAATTTTTTTAAATCACTACTATAATCTTACAGGGTGACAGTCATATATGTAGTCCATTGTTGACTTAAGTGTTACTATGCAGGGCATGATGGCATTGCTAACATAGGGAAAAAAAGACACACACACACACACAAACAAAAACACAGATGTCATCATGACCAAACACAGTCAAAACAGTAGAATCAGAGGAAACACAGCTTCACTTTCCCCTTCCAGACCTGAAATGAGTACATCTTTCTAGCTGAACCTAGATCACTTACAGCACCCTAACTGCAAGGAAGCCTAGAAAATAATATTTTTTGTTTTTTCACCCTCTGCAGTTCAAGAAGGAAGAATAGAGTGAAGTGGAGGTTGAACACCAGGCAGGATAATTTTTTTTAAATATTTTAAAATAAAGTGAAAACATAATTTGTCAAGATTTGGCATCAGAGAAAGCAGTATTTGGAGGGAAACATAGTGAATGCATTCATCAGAAAAGAAGAATAATGTTAGTCTGGGCACAATGGCTCATACTTGTAATCCTGGCACTTTGGGAGGCTGAGGTGGGTGGATCACCTGAGATCAGGAGTCTGAGACCAGCCTGGCGAAAATGGTGAAACATTGTCTCTACTAAATCTTTAAAAATTAGCCAGGTGTAGTGGTGCACACCTGTAATCTCAACTACTCAGGAGATTGAGTCAGGAGAATCACTTGAACTCAGGAGGCAGAGGTTGCAGTGCACCAAGGTTATGCTACTGCACTCCATCCTGGGCAACAGAGCAAGACCCCATCTCCAAGAAAAAGGAAAGAAAAGAAAAGAAGAATAACTTTAAAAATTGGTAAACTAAGCTTCAGACTTAGTAAACTAGAGAAAGAAGAACAATATAAACTTAAAGCAAGTGAAAAGAAAAGAAATAATATAAATTTAAGCTGAAATAAATGAGATAGAAAGAGATAAACAATAGAGAAAACCAATAAAGTTAAAAGCTTATTCTTTGCAAAGATAAGCAAAACTGACACACCTCTAGTTAAGCTAATGTGAAAAAAAAAAATAGAAGACTCAAATAACTAATACTAGAAATAAAAGAGAGACATCACTATGGATCCCATAGCTGTTAAAAGGACAATAAAAAATTTCATAATTTAGATAAAAGATGCAATTCCATGAAAAATGCAATGCACCTAAACTGATACAAGGAGAAATAGATAATCATAGTAAGCTCATATCTGTTTAAGAAATGAGTCAATAATTAAAAACACTTCAAAAAGAAAGCACCAGGTCCAATGGTTTTACTGGTAAATTCTACCAAACATTTACTTAAAAAAAGATACCTAATTATCTGCAGTATTTTCCAGAAAACAGAAGTAGAGAGGAACTTTCTAACACATTGCATGAGGCACCTTAGTACCTTAGTACCAAAACTAGATACACATTTCAAGAAAGGAAGATTACAAATCAATATCTTCATGAATGTAAATGTAAAAATTATCAATAAAATATTAAACTGAATCCAGCAATGTATAAAAGAATCATACATCATAACTAAGTGGGATTTATTTCTGGAATGCAAAAATGGTTTAATATGAAATATGAAATCTAATTAACATAATACACCACTGTAACAGAATCAAGGAAAAAAACAAAAGCACATCATTACCTAAATTGAAATGGAAACAGCATTTGACAAAATTCAACATCCTTTAAGATTAAAAATGGACTTAAGAAACTAGGAATAAAAGGAACCGATCTCAACGTAACAAAGGCTATGCATAAAAAGCCCACAGCTAACATCATACTCAGTTGTGAAGAATTGAAAGCCTTTCCTCTACCAGAAACAAGACAAGGATGCCTGCTTTTGCCACTTGTATTCAATATAGTACTGTAAGTCCTAGCCAGAAACAGTAAAATTATCTGTTTGCAGATGACATGATCTTCCATATAGAAAACCCTAAAGATTCCACAAAAGACTTGTTGAAACTAGTAAACAGAATCATCAGAGGTAAAGGATATAAAATCAACACATAAAAGCATTTTTGATTCAATATACTAATAAGGAACAGTCTGAAAAAAAATTAAGAAAACGATTATATTTACAGTAACATAAATAATAGAATGAACTCTAAGGTAGCTAAAGAGCTGTACACTGAAAACTATACAACATTGCTGAATAAAATTAAGGAAAACACAAATAAGTGGACAGACATTCTGTATTTACGGATTGTAAGACATAATGTTAAGATGGCAATACCACCCAAAGTAATCTACAGATTCAAAGCAATCCTTATTAACATCTCAGTGGTGTTTTTGAAGAAAGGAAAAAAAATCATCAAAAAAATTCTTAAGGAATCCGAAGGTTTCCAAAATCTCTTGAACTCCCAAAACTATCTTGAAAAAGAAAAAAAAAATGTGCAGGTTTCCTAATTTCAAAACTTATTACGAAGCTACAGTAATCAAAAGAGTGCAATACTGCCTTGAAGAGTCATATAAACCAGTGGATTAGAATAGAGAGCCCAGAATATAGCCTGGCTTAAATAGTCAAATGCTATTCCATCAGGATCCCAATATCATTCAATAGGAAAAGAGTCTCCTCAACAAATGGTGCTGAAAAAACTGGATATTCACAAGCAAACAAATGACGCTGGACTCTTATCTTGGATCATATACAAAAACTAATTCAATTAGATCAAAGACCTAAACATAAGACCTAAAACTCTAAAACTCAGAAGAAGGCATAGGGGAAACACGACATGACATTGAATTTGGCAATGATTTTTTTGGCCAAAAGCACAGACTAAAAAACTAAAAATAAATAAACTGGACTACATCAAAATTAAAAAACTTCTGTGCATCTAGGGACTCATTTAGTAGACTGAAAAGGCAACCCATGGCTTGGAAGAAAATATTTGCAAACTATATGTCAGATAAAGGGTTAATATCCAGAATGCATAACGAACTTCAACTAAACAACAACAAAACAAACAAGCAAATAACCTGATTAAAAAATGGGCAAAGAACTTGAATAGATATTTCTCCAAAGAAGATACACAAATGGCCTACAGACATATGAAAAGATTATCGTCACTAATTATTAGAGAAATGCAAATGAAAACCACAATGAGATATCACCTCAGACTCATTAAAATGGCTACTATCAAAAAACCAAAAACTTGGTAGGGTGCGGTGGCTCATGCCTGTAATCCTAACACTTTGGTGAGGCTGAGGCGGGCAAATCATTTGAGGTCAGGGGTTTGAGACCAGCCTGGCCAACATGGTGAAACCCCTATCTCTACTAAAAATACCAAAATTAGCTGGATGTGGTGGTGCATGTCTGTAATCCCAGCTACTCGGGAGGCCAAGGCAGGAGAATTGCTTAAACCTGGGAGGCGGAGCAAAGATTGTGCCACTGCACTCCAGCCTGGGCCACAGAGCAATACTCCGTCTCGTAACAACAACAGCAACAACAAAAAACAGATCAAACAAGCAACAAAAAAACAAAACATACACACACAACAAAAAACTCAAAAAATAACAAGTGGTGGTGAGAATGCATAGAAATTGGAAACTTGTGCACTGTTGGTGAAAAGTAAAACGGTGTAGCAACTGTGAGAATCAGTATAGTGGTTCCTCAAAAAATTAAACGCATATAATCCAGCAATCCCGCTTCTGGGTACATATGAAAAAGAATTGAAAACAGAGTTCTGAAGAGGTGTTTGTATACCCAGTTTCACACCAGCATTATTCACAATAGCTGAGAAACAGAAAGCTTCAAATGTTCATCAACAAATGACTGGGTAAACAAAATGTATACATACCTAAGGAAATCCCGCTATGTGCCACAACATGGACACATCTTGAGGTTATTATCCCCAGTGAAATAACCCAGTTGCAAAAAGATAAATAACGTATGATTCCACTTACATGTAGTGTCTACAGGAGCCAAGTTCATAAAAATCAAAAATAGAATGATGGTGGCACAGGGTTCAGGGAGGAGGAATTGGGGAATTGTTGCTTCATGGGTACAGAGTTTCAGTTTTGCGTGATAAAAAAGATCTACAGATTGGTTGCACAACAATGTGAAAAAATACCACTGAATGATATACTTAAAGAATCTATAAATAATACATTTTATGTGTTTTATCACAATTAAAAGTAAGTAGTAAAATATGTTGTGTTAATAGAATAAAGAAAAATCACCATATGATCAACTCAGTAGATGCAGAAAAAGGACCTGACAAAATTCAACATATTTTCAAGGTAAAAACCCCCAACAATCTAGGATTAAAATAAACTTCTTTAACCTGATAAAGTATGTCTCTGAAAAACTCATGGAAAATACCATGCTTTTGGTGAATAACTGAATACTTTCCCTTTACTCTGAAGAAAAAGACAAAGCTGTGCCTTCTTGCTGCTTTTATTCAACATTATACTGAAATTTCTATTCAGGGCAGTTAGGCAAGAAAAAACTGTATTTAGGTTGGAAAAAATATGTAAAATTATATTTAATTGCAGATGACATATTGTATATAGAAAATCTTATGGAATCCACCAAAAATATTATAGTGAGTAAATATGTTATAAATGTTGAAGGATAAAATCAGCTTATAGAATTCAATTATATTTTTGTACCATTTTTAGAAATTTGAAAATCAAACTACTAAACAATCTAATTCACAATAGCATCAGAAAGAACAAAATACTTAGAAATAAATTTAAAAGGGAAGGGCCAAACATAGGCTGAAAACTGCAAAACATTGTTAAAGAATTAACTATGATCTAAATAAATGGAAAGATATTCTAAATTCATGGATTGAAAACAATTGTTAATGTAGCAATATTCCTCAATTTGTTCTACAGATTTATCGTAATCCTTATAAAAATTCCAGTCAGCTAATATTTGTTGAAGAAATTAATGAGCTCACAATAATATTC
Source organism: Cheracebus regulus (assembly GCA_963574635.1). Taxonomy (NCBI): domain Eukaryota; kingdom Metazoa; phylum Chordata; class Mammalia; order Primates; family Pitheciidae; genus Cheracebus; species Cheracebus regulus. Next base: position 23,956 of record CAUYQU010049015.1, on the reverse strand, counting down.
ACATGAAAATACTAGATGTACTTATAGCCAAAACAATTTTGAAAACAAAAAAAAAAACAGTTGGAGAACTCACACTTTCCAATTTTAAAATGTACTACAAAGCTGCAGTCATCAAGACTGTAGAATTAGCATAAGAGCAGGCACATATATCATTGAACTGAGAGAAATAAGCCCTAGAAATGAAGCCTTCCATTTATGAGCAATTGATTTTTTTTTTTTTTTGAAATGAAGTCTCACTCTGTCTCCCAGGATAGGGCGCAGTGATGCAATCTCGGCTCACTGCAACTTCCACCTCCTGGGTTCAAGTGATTCTCCTGCCTCAGCCTCCCTAGTAGCTAGAATTATAGGTGAATACCACCACACCCTGCTAATTTTTATATTTTCAGTAGAGATGGGTTTCACCATATTGGCCAGGCTGGTCTTGAACTCTTGACCTCAAGTGATCTGCCTGCTTTGGCCTCCCAAAGTTCTGGGATTACAGGCATGAGCCACCGTGCCTGGTCTGGCAATTGATTTTTGACAATAACCAAGAACATTCAATGAGGAAAAAATTTTCTTCTCAACAAATGGTGCCGGAACAACAGAATATCCACATGCACAAAAAAGATTTGGGACTCTTCTCTCACATCATATGCAAAAATTTACTCAGAGTAGATTCCAGACTTAAATGCAGAGGCTAAACATGTAAAACTCTCAGAGGAAAATTTAAGTGCAAATTTTAGTCACTTAGGTTTCAGCAATATATAACATAAAAGGCATATAACCATTAACAGAAAAAATTACATACATTAAATTTATCAAAATTTTAAAAATTGTGCTGCAAATGATACCATCAAGAAAGTGAAAAAATTATTCATAGAATGGAATAAAATTTCTGCAAATCATATATTGATAAGGTGCTTATCATTGAGAATATATAAAGAATTTTTACAAGTCAATACTAAAATGTTAATAATCTAATTTAAAAAGGGCAGAGGATTTGAATAGACACTTTTTCAAAGTATGTAAATAAATGACCAATACGTACAACAAAAATATGCTCAAATCATTGGCCATCAGGGAAATGAAAATCGAAACCATAATGTGTGTGTGTGTTTGTATGTGTGTGCATGTGCATGTGTCTGTGCGACAGAGTCTTATTCTGTCGCCCAGTGTTGGGTGGGATTTGGAGAAGTTGGAATCCTCTTACAATGTAAAATAGTGCAAATACTTTGGAAAACAGTTGGGTGTTTTCTCAAAAGGTTAAATATAGAGTTACTATATGACCCAGCAATTCCACTCCTAGGTATATCCCTAAGAGAAAAGAAAATATATTATGTCCACATAAAAACTGAAGCACAGATGTTTAAGGTAGCATTATTCAAAATAACCCAAGGTAGAAAACAACTGAAACATTTACTGACTGAGAAATGACTAAAGAAAATGTGATATATTCAAGCAAAGGACATTACTCATCAATTTGAAAAAGTACTGATACATTCTACAACATGGGTGAATCTGAAAAATATGCCACGTAGAGAAGCCAGTCACAAAAGACATCATATTGTATAATTGCAATTATATGAAATTTCCAGAATAGACAAATCTATTAAGACAGAAGGTAGATTAATGTTTGCCTGAGAAAATAGAGAATGACCGGTAATAGATGTAAGATAGATACAGGAGTTCTTTTTGGGGTGACAAAATGTTCTAAAATTGACTGGGGTAATGGTTGCACAACTCAGTGAATATATAAAATCAATTTAATTGTAATTTTAAATGGATGAATTTTATGTTAATTATAACTCAATAAAAATTTTTTAAAAGATATCATTTAGCTGTCAGAGCAAAATGAAGGCATTTTTATTAATGTAGGGATTCAGAGAGAATTCAGCTCATGAATCTTATCCGAGAAAGATGCTTGAGGCTTTTAACCCAAATATTAACTGGAGCAGAACAAATATGTCAAAACAGCAGTGGAGCATTAGCAGGCAGTGATGAGCACAGATTGTTACAATAGATACAGTTAGTAGATAGTGATGATGAGACTGGGATTGAGATGGAAAGGTTCAATGTGAGTATCTGAAGTGAAACATGCTATATGATAAAAGAAACTTAATAGTGGCTTGACACAAAAAAAAATACCTCTCCAACCAATCTTAAGATTTACAAATGTGCATGGTGGAATAAGGGAGGGCTCCTAATCAGAGTTCTTGTGTGGGGAAGAATAGAGAAGGGATAGAGTTTGAATGTTGCCTTTTGGTGAAGATAGAAAATGTGCAATAAGGCATCTTAGTGAGTGGTCTCATAATTCATTAATTTTATATTATTATAAAGAAATTGACTGTAAAGAATAATTTTTTTTGAGGTAGAGTCTTGCTCTGTCTTGCCCAGGCTGGAGTGCAGTGGCATGATCTCTGCTCACTATACTCCATCACCTAGGTTCAAGTGATTCTCCTGCCTCAGCCTCCGGAGTAGTTGGGGCTACAGGTGTGTGCCACCATGCTAAACTAATTTTTGTATTTTTAGTAGAGACGTGGTTTCACCATGTTGGCCAGGCTGGTCTCAAACTCCTGACCTCAGGTGATCCACCTGCCTCAGCCTCCCAAAGTGCTTGAATTACAGACATGAGCCACTGCACCTGGCCACGAATGAAAATATTAACACTTGTAGAACTGGAAAGCAAAGTTAGACTCAAAATGTAAAGGAGGCGGGAACAGAAACAATGAAATTAGCAAAAATACAGAATGGGAGAAAAAAGGAAGTATAACCATTGTTATAAAATCATATGGATTAACTAGGGTGTCAGTTGTCGCATTGCCTCAAGTCTTCTTCTTCAGGTTACAGTGCTGAATGTTTTATGCCTTAATACATTCAGCAGGTTTTACTGAGTATCTGTGATCAGCCCTGTGCATTACAGCAGCTACAGGTCACCTGTGGCATTTCAGTTCCAGAAATGTAGAGTTCAAATTGCGATAAGCTGTTAAAGAAATGTTAATATTGATTACATGTTAAAATGATAATATTTTAATATATTAGGTTAAATAGGATATGTTATAATAATTTGATTTCTTAAAAAAACTTTAAAAAATCTTGTAGAAACCTTAAAATTACATATCTGGCTTGTATTATACTTTGGTTGAACAGTGTGAGTTCAAACACTTTTCTATATGCCTGGACAAATAAGCTCCCTGCATTTAAGGTGTTTTATATTCTAAACAAAGGGAACAGACAAAAACCAAGGAAATTAACAAGCCAGGCCATTTTATATACTAAGTTGTATGATGAGAATAAAACAGTGTGATATGATAGAAAGGTATGGGATTAGTGCTTCTTTGCATAGAAAAGTTAAGAAAAGGGGGTGTCTCCAAGAAGGTGACACTGAGTTGAAATGAGAAGCTTGCAGAATCAGGATACTCTCCAGCTGCCCTGGATATCCACATGAGCCATTTGTAAAGGAGACTTGAAGTTTATGTTTCTCTGTGAAGCTGTCATAGGGAATCCCCAGGAAACTCAGAGGTGGGCTGAGGGCAGACTGCAGTGCTGTAAGGACATCATGTTGGCACTTCAAGGCCAGTCTGAGGCAGGTCCCCTGTACAACAGACACCTCCAACCTGACATTGGAATGCTGTTGAGCCTACTGACGTTATGGCAGATGCATCAGGCAGAAGGCAGCTCATGAAGGGTCTCTGGGGTCCCCTGGTCACCTCGTGTGTCATAGTCCAACACACACTCTCTATTAGATAAGTTGGAAGGCATTTCTCAAAAGAAAGATAGCCGTAACAATGAGTTTTGTTCATGTGGAGGCTGGGGTGAGAGGGCCATGAGGAAGATGTTTATTTTCCATGTGGGCAGCCCTGTTTTGCCCAACAGAAAGAGCACGCTTGGTTTGGAAAGACAGAACAACAGAAAGGTCTTCCTGAAGATTCACAATCACGCGCCTGACCTGAATGGGTCCCTTCTGCCAGTGGACTCCTCCCTTCCCCATCTCCTGTGAAGGAATAAAAAATGATTTGGGTTTTGCTGTGGGAATGTTTTCAAGCATTGCTTTTGTAAGAGCAATTAAAAATGAATTGTGGGCAGTATTTGAAAAGAGTGCTTCATTTCTAAAGCTATTGAGATAAAAGTTAAACCTACAAGAGTTCTCTCAAAAGCAATTCTGGAAAGAAAGTACTGTGTAAATTGTAGTCATGAGGGACCTTGCATAAAGTAAATACAATTCTCTATTGTTGAGCAATTGGGCTGAACCTGTTTTAGACTATTCTTGACATTTAAAATGCCAATCAGAATAGGCTGCAATTCAAAAGAATTGCAGGAAATGTCAAGTTCGCAAAGCAAGTTGGTACATTGTACAGCAAATAGAGGTCAAAGTGTTCTATCCAGATATTTACACTATTTTCCAAATTCAGACTCTTCTTATCCTATTCTCTGCCCAGGAGGCTAGGGCAATGTCTGTGGGTTTCCCATGAGTTTCCCAGTGGGGACCTCTGGCAAGAGATTATAGGGAGAGCAGAGAGAGGTCAGGTGCTTCTCTGGTGTTCACAAAGTGAGGTAACCTTTGGAGGGCTGGATTTCTTTACGGAACATCTCTGTTTCTCAAACTCTTATTTCAGATTCTGAACCAGCTCTTCCTTGATCCTGTTAGATCTAAGGGTGGTCATAGCTCTCTTGCTGCTGTGATGGTTGCCTTTATGTGTCAACTTGATTGGGCCACAGGATGCCCAGATGGCTGGCTAAACATTATTTCTGGCTGGGTCTATGAGGGTGTTCCTGGAAAAGATTGGTGTTTTAATTGGTGGATGGAGTAAAGCAGAAGCCTCCCACCCCCCCGCAATTTGCAAAGGAATCACCAATCCGTTGAGGGTGTGAATAGAACAAAAAGACAGAGGATGGTTGAATTCAATCTCTGCCTGACTGCTTGAGCTGGAACACTGATCAGCTGTTTTTCAGGCCTTCAGACCTGGACTGGGATCCATACGTATCACCTGCTCTGAGGCTCTCAGGACTTCAAACTACACTGTCAGCTTTCCTGGGTCTCCAGCTTGCAGATGGTAGATCATGGAAACTTCTCAGCCATTGTAGTCAAGTAAGCCAGTATCTTATAATAAACTTATATAGATAAATGTAAATGTACATATAGAAATATATCTCCTATTTTTTCCCTTCAGAAGAAACCTCACTAATACAGGTTTACTAATACAGGGATAGATAAACCGCACTATCCCTGAGGCAACCCTGCAATCTTTTTGCATACGTCAAAGGCTCTCTTTAAAAATAAATCCTCCTTAACTAATTCTAATTTGGCCCCTGACTAATACACTTTGATATGTTCTCTTTTATCAATAGGTATAAACAATTAAAAACAGAAATAAATCACAAGAAATGGAAATGAATTATGAAAATAGAAATGAATGACAAGAAATGAAAAGAATGAAAAAGAAGAAAATAATTCAATCCAATGTAAAGAGAACAGAAAGCACAGGACCTTGGGATACCCCCTCTTTTCTTTGCTCAAGGTAAAATCTCTGTCCTCAAAACCACGATTATGACTGGCCTGCCGGTAAAGTCCCCAGTGGAAGCCATTGGTACAAGCAGCAGTGGCCCTGCTTGGTTGAGTCAGGGGACACTGAACAAATGGCAGGCCTTTGTCAAACCCTTCATTTTCATACACTCAGTGTTTCTGTTTAACTAATTGTTTATCTGTTTATAGCTCATTATCCATATCATGCAAAAATACATTCTTATCCTCAAAGATTCCAGCAATTTCAGAGAATGTAAAATAAACAAAAAAGGTCCAGTTGGCCTCCCCTTCTCATATTTCCTTCTTTTCTTCTTCTTCACCATACTTTCCAAAGATAATTTTGGCAAAGAGATCTGCCTTTTGTTTATTTTGTAGTGCTCTTACACAATAGTTAATAAACATATGCATAAGCAGTCAGGCAGGTGAATTCAACCATCCTCTACCTTTTTGTTCTGTTCACAACCTCAATGGACTGGTGATATCTATGTGAATTGAGCAGGGTCATCTGCTTTACTCCATCCACTAATTAAAACACCAGTCTCTTCCAGGAATACCCTCACAGACACAGCCAGAAATCGTGTTTAGTCAGCCATCTGGGCATCCTGTGGCCCAATTATTTGTCTTAAAATTTTTTTTTTCTTTATTTTTGAAACGGAGTCTCCCTCTGTTGCCCAGGCTGGAGTGCAGTGGTGCCATCTGGGTTCACCACAAACTCTGTCTCCCAGGTTCAAGCGATTCTCCTACCTCAACCTTAGCCTCTTGAGTAGCTGGGATTACAGGCGCACACCACCAACCCAACTAATTTATGTATTCTTAGTAGAGATGGGGTTTCACCATGTTGACCAGCTTGGTCTCGAACTCCTGACCTCAGGCGATCTGCCCGCTTCAGCCTCCCAAAGTGCTGGGATTATAGGCATGAGCCACTGCGCCCGCCTAAATATATACTTTTTAAATTAAAAATTGGAATATGGTATGGGAACATGTTTAGAAAACTGGCTTTTCAATTGCACAGAGCTTCCTCCTCATCAGTGAGTGAATTCAGAATACATCAGTGGGTGTATTCTCTGCCATATTCTTTTGGGAGACCACATAATATTCCATTAAAAAGATGCCTTTTAATGTAGTTGTCACTAATGGACATTCTAATTGATTTTTCATTATTTTCTCAATACCTCTGTGAATATTTTTGTATATAATATTTATGAAGCAGTTTTATCGATATATAATTTATATAACATATAAATTGCCTATTTAAATTGTTAATTCAATGGATTTTTAGGATATCCACAGAGTTTTGAACCATTACCACAATTGATTTTCAAACATTTTCATCATTCCTAAGAGGAACTTAGTAACCTATTAGCAGTTACACCTCATTTTCCTCAACCCTTCTCCCTGGTGCTAAGTGGCCATTAATAGAATTTGCCTATTCTGGATATGTTATATATATTGAATTATACCATATGTGGCTTGTGTGGTGTGTGTGTGTGTGTGTGTGTGTGTGTGTGTGTGTGTTGGGCTTGCATTCTTTTATTTAGCATTATATTTTCAAAGTTCATCCAGATTGTAGCATGTATCAGTATGTCATTCCTTTTTATTGTTGAATAATATTTAATTATATAAAAATGCCACCTTTTACCAATTCATTCATTGATGGAAATTTGAGTTGTTTCTAATTTTTGACTAATAAGAATAATGTTGCTATGAACATTCATGAACAAGTGTTTGTGGGGGCATATGTTTTTGATTTTTTGTATTTAGGTATAAACCTAAGAGTAGAATTTTTAGGCCATTTGGTAATGTTATGTTTAACTTTTTGAGGAAATGTCAAACTGTTTCAAAGTGGCTGCACGGTTTTATATTTCCACCACCCATGTATGAGGATTCCAATTTCTTCATGTCCTCTCAACACTTTTAATTTTCTGGTTTTTTTTTTTTAATGGTTAGCCTAGTAAGAGTGAGATGGTATAAAACTGTGTTTCCGATTTGCTTTTGTCTGATGACTAATGATGCTGAGCATCTTTTGATGGGTTTTTTTTTGGCCCATTGTATATTTTCCTTGAAGAAATATCTATTTAGATTCTTTCCCTATTTTACTTGGGTTACATGTCCTTATATTATTAAGTTCTAAGAGTTTTTTATATAGTTTCCAAATAAGTTTACAAGATTATACACATCTTAGTCCATAAAACAAGTCTTGACAAATTTACGAAGATTAAAATCATACTAAGTACATTTTCTGACCACAATGGAATAAAACTTGAAATCAATAGCAAAAGGAAAACTGAAAATACACAAATATGTGGAAAGTAACACGCTCTTAAACAAATAACTAAAGAAGAGGTCACAAGGAAAATTAGATAATATCTCAAATCAAATGAAAATACATTTGTTTAACATACTAATTCTGTTTCAGTGTTATGTTGAAGGGAAATGTTTACCCTTTCAGAACTTTTTTTCCAGAAAATAGATGGACATTCAAAATTCAAACACAAAACATAAATATTTTCTGTGGGATTACATAAAAGATATGTTTGCATAAATTTCATATGCAAAAATAAAGAGGGTTAAAAGATGATGTACTATTTTATAATGTTCTAATATCAGAATAATATAAAGAATCTTAACATTGAAAGGAATCTGGGGTCATTTTATTAAACTTCTAAGCCAATTTTAGAATATTTCTTCATAAATTCTGATGATTATGCAACTATTACGTTGCTTCACGAGAAACTAGTTTTTGGAATAAATTTAGTATTTAAAAGGTTTTTTTGAGGGGATATTTGTTATTTGCCTGTCTGATTCTATTTATTTTTGTTAATTCCGTCTCTGTAATTGCATGGGGAGGGTTTAATCCTGCTCATTTATGACAGTATTTCCAATATTTGAAGGCAGACTCTGTATGCCTCTGCCCCAGCCATCACTTCTTTTTTAGGAGCACACCCAGGTCCCTTATTCACATGATGTCCACATATGTTTGTCTTGGTGGCTAAACACTCCTTCTGTAGCTGTCCAGTTTGCCAATATTGTCTTAGCTTTTCCTTTTTTCATTTTTAAAAATGAATAACAGAGTCTTCCATTTACTATCAATTTTGTATATTCTATGCCTCCAAAATGCAGCGAGTTAGAATTGTGTGTTGTTTTTCTAGCAACAAAAATTGGACCACAAAAGTAAAAACATTTCCAAGTGACAGTATATGCATTAACTTGCTTGGAAGTATTCTTTTTCACTATGAGGTTTACAAAACTTGAGATGTTAAAAGGAGGTTAGAGCTCATCAAATCCAGTTTCTCATTTCATCTGTAAGGAAACCCTGGCCCTGGAGGACACATGATCAGTCTCAGTGCACACAGCTGGGTCACTGCAGATGACTACAGGCAGGTTTCCCCCAGTATTTTGAGCCACACACAGTATAGACAAATTCAACATCTTTGCAAACACAAATGAGATGTCCTAGTTTTATTTTTTCAATTTATTGATGAAGTAACAGTGTGCTAGAAGCTAGACTCAGTCACATGACTGATCCCTTAATAATACTCAGTGATTTCCTCATAGATTTCTTCCAAGAAATTTGATACAAGCATGATACTGCATTAATCCTCTAGAGCATCTGTGACTGTAAATCATCAGAGGTTGTGGCATTCAGTTTATATCCAGAAGCCACTTATAAAAAGAGAGAAAAATGCGCAATAAATTACTGACATAATTAAACTGTTAAAAATATCTATTGACATATGATAGACACAATAAAAAAACATGGAAAAATTAAGAAAATTAAATATTTTTTTTTCGTGGTGGGATAACTGGTTTATTTTGTTTGAATGTTTTTATATTGCTACATATGAACTATAAGCAAATTAGATAGAAAAAAATGAAAGCAAAATTGAATATTCTATTTACTAGAAATTTCCCAGAAGCCACATTAATTATACATCCAATTGCCACCTACATCTTCCCATGTGTTCCTTCTTTACCCAAACTCCCTCTGTTTGCCACCTGAGGTAACAACTCTCCTGAAATTTGTGTTTATGATTCTGATGCTTTTGCAAAATACTATTTTAGCATGAAACTTTCTAAAAACCTTTTTAAAGATTCTTATGACAATTAATTTACTTAACTTTCTCAAAATGACATCCTGCTATATTTAACTTATGGAAATGTGCTCCATTTTATTACTGTATATTGCTAAGATTGACCCATATGGCTCTGTGTGCGGCCATGTTGACTACTACATAATATTTCATATGTGTCTGTGCCACAGGTAATTTATCCATTCTTGGACTAACAGGCGTTTTGGTTGTTTCTGAGGTATTTCTAACAAAAAATTACTGTTTTGAACTTATTCATCATTCCTAATGCACACTTGCAACATTCTTGGGAATGTTCCCCTGAAGAGAATTTCCTAGTCATAATAATACGCAAATATTCCATTTTACCAGATAATGCTGCATTATTTACCAAAGTAGTTATATTAGTTTATATTTCTATGCACAGTATATATAAGATTCTTGATTCATATCATCTCCAAATCTTGGTATAGATGGTTTTCCCAAGTAACGGCAATTTAATAGATGTAAAATATTATTTCATCATAGCTTCACTTGCACTGCTTGTTAGGTGTTAAATTTAAATATATCTTTCATATATTTATTGGTCATGTATGTCTTTCCCCTTATGAAATGCTGTTCTTGTTCTTTAATTATTTATTTCTAGGTTTTTAAAAATCATATTATTTTGTTGCCTAATTTGCTGCCTGACAAATTACTACAAACTCAGTGGCTTAGGACATCACAAATGTCTCATCTGAGTTTCTATGGGTCAGAATCAGGCAGGGCATGGCTGGGTTCTCTGTTCAGGGTCTCATAGGCTAAACTCAAAGTGTCAGCAGAGTTTGGCAGGAGTTATTCTAAGTTCTAATTTTTTAATTAAAATGTAAATATTTTTGCTCAAGTATTTTTACAGTACTACCATGTGACTTCCCTCAGAATATATTTCATTGACAAATATCTTACAAGATAAACTTATCAAACAAGTTGTCTCTATATTTTTTGGGACTATTTTGCCAAATTTAGATGCTGCAAAATTGTCAGTCAAACCATTTTCTTTGAGTATTTTTTGTAGATGTTCTTGTGTTTTAAGATTTTTCACTCATTTGGAATAAAATACAAAACTAAATTTGAAAGATTCATTTATAAAAATTAAATATCATTGTTGATTACTTGGATTACTATATAAAATTGTTACTTCAAAGATTCAATGATTTAAAACAAGATTTGTGTTGAGTGAAGAAGAGGAATAAAGCACATTCCATTATGCTATTTTTAATTTAATTGTCAGCTTCTTCACACATTTTGTTGTTCAGCTTCTCAGCTGTGGATATATAAAATTTTGAAAATGTTGTGAACTATATTTTTGTGCTAGTTGGCAGAATATTGCAATTTATTTGGAACAAAATTATGAATTTTGTGTCTACAATCACTTTCTAGTAGATTTCTCCTGAAAGTTTTTTTTTTTTTTTTAACTCAGCAACATTGTTTTTTCCATGAACCTTGGCACCAACAAAATTTTCTGTATTATCATTACAGATACAAATACTTTCACATTCATGGTTCAACTTTTTAACTAAAATCCTAATAACATTCAGATAATATCAGATGTTTTACCTTTAATGAAATAAACTTCCAAAGACCTGCTTTGATTCCATAGATTAGATTAGATGAAAAGATGAAGCCAGTATTGGAATTAAATACATGATCTATTTGAGGAATCCAGTTCATTGATAGAAATCCAGCATTATTCAATTGTTGACCACGTTCTTCTGCTAACAGAAGACAAAACATTTACAGCTATAGCTTCACTTTTTATAGATACTAAGAAAATTTGAACATGAAAGTGAAAACAGCTATTTGACCTAAATGAAAAGTCTTTCTTCATAGCATGCTATGTTAACACATTTCTGAAGATGTGTTCACTTTTCACTTTCAGGTATGGTCTTCTTATAATAATTCTTAACCTTTAAATTACTTATGTCTTCTGATTTCCATGTTGTCACTTCTGATTTCTGTATGTTCTCCGTGAACCCCATGGTGGGAGGTCTATGTCACTGAATGTTTTGTGCAAGGTAACTATCTATCATCAATCTTCTTGAGAAATAGAATTTCTGTATATAATTTTTCATTGAACATAAACTTTTCAAGTTTTTAGTTCATTGCTGCAAAACAAAATACTTAATTGCAAAACAAAATAATAAATAGTTATAAATTTACCCTACTTAAAATGAGAAGAATGCCATAACAAGCATGTTCAGGTTGTCTATTCTCTATAAAAGAATTGGTCTACTTCCATTTCCCATGCACATTTCACATATACCTGACCCTTAACCTCCCATGTTTAATGATTGTCCTCACTAAGAAACAGCCTGGTGTCCCTGCTGCAACTAGCTGGTACACCAAATGTGTGGCAAAAGCGACAGGGCCAAACATGTTCTCACCATCAGGAGAAGTTATCTGTCCCTAACTGTTTGTGTCTAGGCACCTGCAATTGATCAGCTAACCTTACATGCTGTCTCTCTAGGGGAAGTTCTAGTCATGTCCTCTCTGGAAAAGATTATAAAAAGAGAGGCAATTTATCACAGATCGTCTCTCAGACTGAAACACATGTTACAACGAGATTTCTGTTTAATCACACATGCTGCGAGAAGAGACCCTGAAGGAAGCTGGAAATATAAAACAGAGGTTTACCAAATTCATCCTGGATAAGTAGAATTCAACCATTAATAATATTTCAATAACAATTTGAGAGGTAAGCTAATCAAAATGTGATGCCAGACAGCAGGGAAACTGGGACTATCCTGGACAAGCCAGAGCACACAATTACCCAAATTGTATGCATCTTTTCAAAAAAGCAAGTTTTTTGAAAGTTGGTTGTAGATTTTCTATTACAGCTTTTTACTTTCACAATTGTATCTCCTTCTTTTTGCTTTTTTTGAGTTTATTTTGCTTTTCATTATTAATTAGTCAATTAGCTCATCAATTTTTAGCTTTGCTACTCCTTACTATAAATACTTAAGGCTGTAAATTTCCCCTAAAGCACTGCTTGTACTGTCTCCCACAAGTTGTCATTAACTCAGCTAGTGCTGATAAACTCAGCTTGGTAGTCGTTTTGACAATGCCTCTCCCCAGAAATGTCCATGGCCTGATAACGCCTGCAGTGAACAATCACATTCGTGATGATTTCTCAGTTTGGAGGAAATGATAATAAAGGGACGGGCGGTGAATTAACTGGAATTCGGGCAGAGGGAATGGGACATTTAATGTACATATTAAATATGAAAATTTATTAAAAATTGCTCACGTTGAAAAACAAAGACATCAGTTATACCCACCCCCTGCCAACACACACAGCACATACACAATTCCACACGCAATTATGTTACTAGCATCAACTCAAAATTATTAAGCAAATACTGAAATGCAGATAAGTTCCAGAAAATAGCAGGAGCTAGAAAACATTTATAAAGCTCTTAGTTGTCATGGTAACAGATAAACCCTGGTATCTGAAATTGTAGAAATCAGAAATTAAACATTTGTGCGACATTGCTTTTCTATAGTTTTTCAAGGGATGAGAGGGAAACGTTTCCAATTGGGTTGTTCCAGGTTCTTCTTGAGTTTGGCAGAAGGCTGTTGCAAAGACATTAACCATTAACCGAGGTTGTAGGACAAGGAATCCGTGGCTATCTCCATTCCCAGGAGAAGTGAGCAAGTTTAAAGGCAGAGGCTGACTTCTGGCTTAGGCAGCCTGCAGAGCTGGTGTTAAGTGAGCCATAGCACACGGAAGCTGAAGGCAATGCCGTTGTGTGATTCCTGTTCTCATGCATTGCTCACAAGCTGCAGATGCATGTCATGCCTGTGGCTGCCTGCTGTACCCCTCCCCTTGCTCTTCGGGGCCGTGGCTTTGGTAATGCAACAGTCAGGATGCTTTTTCTTTCTTTTTTACCGTCTGGGTCTTCATCGGCATCTTCATCTTCTGAGCCACGAGGCTGCTGCCGGGCGGCTCCAGAGACTCCATCTTCCATTGGCATCAAGAAGAAAGTTTGAAGTTCTAGCAAAGGCACATACTTTTTTCCTCCACAGGTGCAAGACCTTTCAAAATCCGGGCCTTAGGACTCCTTCAGGATGTTCCTCAGTCAGACGACCATCCTTCTCTTGAGCAAAACCGGGAACCCTGCCATGGGGGCATTTTTCTTTCTTTCTTTTTAAAATTATTTTATATTTTATTTTATTTTATTTTATTCTACTTTATTTTATTTTACTTTAAGTTCCAGGATACATGTACAGATTGTGCAGGTTTGTTACATAGGTATACATGTGCCATGGTGGTTTGCTGCACCTGTCAACCCATCAGATAGGATTTAAGTCCCCCGTGCATTAGGAATTTGTCCTAATGTTCTCCCTCCCCTCATTCCCCACCCCCCAACATGCCCCGGTGTGTGTTGTTCCCCTCCCTGTGTCCATGTGTTCTCAATGTTCAACTTCCACTTATGAGTGAGAACACGAGGTGTTTGGTTTTCTGTTCCTACGTTAGTTTGCTGAGGATAATGGCTTACAGCTTCATCCATGTCCCAGCAAAGGATGTGATCTCATTCTTTTTTGTGGCTGTATAGTATTCTGTGGTTTTTCATTAGGCCTGTTTGACTCTCACTGAACACCCCTAGGGAATGCATCTGCTGTCAGGGCACACAAAGTCTTTAAACAAAGACTAGCTTGCATAACCACATTTTAGCATATCAGCTCTTGAAAAATTATGCCACTTTCTGGAAGACTACTTTCTAGGGAATATAATGGCATTTTCATACAAAAACACACTAAATGAATATTTTGTAAAAAGTACTATTTCAACGCGACAGTTTCAGGCAAGGACACACTTATGAATTTACTCCAGCCAGCATTTCCTGGCCAGGAAGCATCACATGGTTGCGTTTGTGTCATGTGTGATGAGCACAAGGTGTTTTGCTCCACCTACCTGAGCTCAGAGAGTGATGAAGGGGGAGGATCTGCTACGATTTCCAGTATGTGTACAAAGTGTGTTCTTTGCATGTGTTTCCAGGCACTGAAGACATTATTCTTTACTCTAACTTTATTTTAAAATGGTATCTGGGTGTAAGACAACCATAAATTGCATGGAGAGGGAAAACTATTGAAGAAATGGTGCAGAAAGGAGTATTTACGTGTTGGAGAGGGAACAGGGTTTTATTTCCCATCTCTGTCCTGACCTCAAGGAACAGTGGAGCTTTCAGTGGGTCCCCATCCCCAGCTGAGGGACCACCTGGAATGTCAGAGCCACCTGGAAACCATGTGGCCTCTAAGGATTCTCTCTTTGTGACCAGAGTCATGGGGACAGTCTTCACTAATCTGATATTTTTGCATCTTCCAATTGTGTTTGGGAGAGAGATGTCAGTTCTTCCTACCATGCATAAAAATTGTGATGCCCACCCACATCCAAGTGCTCAGGAAAGTGTAGCCCTTTATTTTGTATTTCTGATCTGTGCTTTGTTATGTGCAGTCACCATTAACCTTTGTACATATGTGCCCCTTCATAGCTACAGGAAGCAGGAAACTGCACTTGCCATATGAAGCTACCTCCCCAGCCGAGGTCTTTCAAGTAAAGGTGCCTTATCGTAAGGTAACAATTCCATTTTTAAAGCACTTTCATGTATGCCCTTTATTGTCTCTGGGAAGATGAGGGAGTTCACTTTGGGCCTGGCTCCTGTGGAGAGCCAGGAAGGCTCCACTGGTCTGTCACTAGGTCAATGTCCCCTGAGGGACTGGCTTTTGTGGTTAGCATCTTCTGATGAACTTCATGGTCTGGTCATTTGCCTCAAGTTGTCACAGCTCTGCTCTGCCTATAAGTTGTCAGTTTCACCTTGTCCATTGCCTTAGCCAGCACAACATCCCACCTCACCACTCTGGCCAGGTTGTATTTTCCCAAAAAGGTCATGTCCGTATATATCCCAGGCCACAGCTCTTTGTTGACGAAAAGCCTGTGATGCTCCTCCATTGAGGGATGAGGTCTGTGTTCCTCCACTGGAGCTGATGCACCTTATAAATGCCTCATCCAACAGAATGTGTAGGAGATGACATGATGTGACCTCAGAGGCTAGGCCGGCAAAGGTGGACAGCTTCCACCTGGCTCTCTTTCTCCCAGGAAATGTGCCTTAGATGCCCTGAGCTGGCCTGTGTGGAGTCACCAGGCAGGAGAGACCACATGAAGACAGGAGGGGCACCCAAGGAACCCACTGACCCAGCCCCATTGCTCCCCATAAATGAGTGAGAGAGTTTCCAGATCAGCCCAGCCACCACAGCAGAGATGTGTAGTCCTCACCAAGCTCTTCTGGGATTACAGATTTATGAAAAGAAGAAATTCAGTTGTGTTTTTAACTCATGAAGTTTGGAGGCACTTACACAACATTTTTCACTAGTACAGCCTTCAGGTGGCACATGGAAACCTTTGGGTACCTGGGATACCATGTGCAGGGAACCAGCCCAGGTGTCAGTTTCTCTAGGGACATTGCTCCTCCAGTGTTACTCTACAGCTCCTGGATAGGCACAAAGTGGTGGCATCGGGTGAAGGCCCTCCCTGAGAAACACCAAGCCTCCCCAGGCCGTGCAGACAGAAACATGTACTTGATCCTGAAGCTCCTGATTCCTTCAGGCCTTCCTTCATGTTCCTGTTACTTCTTGGATCCAGGGTTCTGCCCCAGAGAGTGGTGTCCAGGACACGTGTATCTGCTATGTACTCCATGCCAAATATCATCCACTTTCCTCTTCCTCCTTTGCATCAAATCCCGAGTTCCTCTACCCACTGTCCATCCCACACATATCGCTCCAACTTGAAAGCTGTGTTTTTGGTATGTGAAGGCAGAGTTTCGTTATGTAGAACTCCTTTTTACTTCAAATCCTGGTGGATTTTTAATTCACTGTCCTACTAGACACTCAAAATTCTCCCTCTCTGGGTGAATGGCTCTGTTATTCTCATTGGTATCCAGCTTTCCCCAGAAGCAATGCAGCCCGTGGTTCAATTGGTGGAAACCCACTTCAGGAAAATAATGTTCACAGGACATGAAAACACAGCTGACACATTTCAAGCATACTTCCTGCTATACCAATATCTACTTTCTTTTGAGAGTTGGTGACTTATTTTTTATTATTTTGACTCGTTGAAACAGAGGAACTGCAAGACTCACCAAACCAAGGTCACCTAACACAGCTCCCTGAGCAGCAGAGGCATGAATCCTGGTGCTGAGCCCCACATCTCCCAGTGGTCTGCATGGATGCTGTTGAAGCCACATTGTCACAGTCCTCAGGTATAGCTCACAGATACCATGACCTCGTGTGGACTCCGACCCTTAGAGCAGAGCAGAAGCCTTGACGCTGTCCCTGCATTGGGAGAAGTGGCTCTCATGGGGGCTCTGTAACCTCCTTTCCTGCCTGAGGTGGAACTGGAGGTGACAGCCCCTCCCTCGTCACACCCAGCAATGCACTTGCTCTCCAGTGTTTCCCAGATTATTGCACCATGACCACTGAACTCCTGTCGTTAACAAGCTCCCTCATGCTCCTAACCCCTCCCAGGCTTCACCTCCTGGCCCTCATGGGTCTAAACTCTCCTCTGAGGACCCACCTCCCAGCTTCTCAGGCAGAAACTGGCCTGACCTCTCTTCCCACCTACTTCCAGGAGTGAACACGAGGTTGAGTTTAATTTTTTTCCAATTTCCTCCCCATCCTCAAACAATGCTGCTTCAGGTTCAGGCCACTCGTGTCTTCACTTTCTCCCTGCTGTCCTCCTGGACTCTCCCTGGGCACCCTGTCACCTGGCGTGAATATTGGTGGACAGCAAGCACAGAACCCTTCTCTCCTCGGTCCCCTGGCTGCCAACAACGGTGATCTCCTCTTGGCCAGAGGCTCCCACAGCCACGTCCTGTGCTACCCTGTGGAGCTAAGGAAGCCACGTGGCTGGGCAGAGGGAGCCCATGTGAAACCTGAGGGGCAGGGGGCGGGTAGGGCTGCAGGGGATGTGCCATTGTAGGATTTTCAGCAAGTCGGTGACAGGATCGGGTGTACATTGTCAGAACCAGGCCTGGCTTCTTTATGGGAACTGTATTGTAGAGTGAGAAATGGCACCAGACCAGACCAGTTTGGGGTTTTTGAAGAGCAGTCCCTGCAACAGATGAGGGAGACTCAGAAAGAGATCGTATTGCAGGAGCCAAGAGGTCAGCGTCGATTTATCCTTTACTACCCCTTCACAGCCACTCCATTTGCAAGCACTGTGGATTTTATTTCCTTATTTTTAGCTTTATTAAGGTATAGATGACACATTTTTAAAATGTATATGTTGATGGCATACAACATGATGCTTCGATGTACACATGCATTGTGAGATGATGAAATCTGCCAATGAACATAGCCATCCCCGATGCTCTATTCTTTGCCTCCGGCTGTAGCTCTGCCTGCTGGTCCTCAGGTCCAATGATGCTGCCTAGGGGGCATCAGGATTTCTCTGTGCCAAGGGGACTGGAGAATTGGGGCTGCTTTCTGCTTCCCAGGTCTGACCTGTGCGAGTTGGTGTTTGTCTGCCTCTCACATCCCCTCTCTGTGGTGACCTCCGCATTACCCCAAACAGCTGCCAGCAAAGCAGTAGCCCTGACTCAGCTCCATGTGGCTGATTTGCTGGAGGGAGAAGCCATTAGGAGCCACTTAGGAAAATGTTGAAGCAACAGCGTGGGGTGGGATATACAGACATTCTTCCATTTAGCCTCTTCTCCCGCGGTTACAAGGGACTGTTCTGAATCACACACAGCAGGGTCTGCGCAGTCACCAGTAAATGGAGCTCCAGGGAGCACATTGCAGAACACTGGAGTTGGAATACATCATAGAAAGAGCTTTGAGCTTCGCTTCCCAGAATCAGTGCTTTTTCAGCACCCGAGATCAACAAACACAGCCTGGAGGCTATGCGTCACCAGGACCCATAGCTGGGAGAGGCTCACAAGGCCACTGACATTTTTTCCCTGGGGACATTTGTTCAACCCCAGGCTACAGGAGCAGCTGAGGAAACTGCCAGGTGAAACCCTCATGGTGAAAATGATCTCACATCACCCCTGTTACTAACAGCCTCAGTGAAGGATGCTGTACCCTAAACCCCTCATTAAAAAAATAAAAATCTCACACTTGGACTCCCAAATGGTTGCTGCAGGCTTTGACCATCTACAGAATTTTTTTAAAAATATACATCAGAAAGTGAAAAAGTCAAGTTGGTGGCTAATAAAAAATAAAACATAGTAGTGTCTGACGGGAGGCTGACAGTGAGTACTATGAGTGGACAGCCCGACTCTTCACTTGTGAGTTATGCTTAGAACAAAACTATTAGTACAAATGCAGAGCTATAAAATGAAATGCAGGCAGAGGATAGGCCTTGGAATTCAGTGTGTAAAGCACGTCTCTCTGCAGAGCCCTTACTCCCACACACTGTTTACTAGAAGCAAAAGCAGGCTCAGGTAGAAGAAATGCTTTTTTGAAACAAACAGAAAATGACTAGTAATGGATGGAAATAGGTGGAAAACATTTTTTTCCTTGATCCTGCTCTCTCTTAGAGTTAGATAAAAGTAATTCAAACTCTGATAGGTGCATCTAGATTATTTCCCCATTTGCAAATCCCAGAAAATCTTTATTTTCTTTATATGAAGGCTGTACATCTTTTAATTTCATGAGTGGTGGTCTGAAAATAGAGACCACATAAGTATTGTGTCTTGCCTTGAAAGGAATCTGACACTGAAGGAAGACCAATGGCCGATCTCAGACAGATCTTGAGAAGTTGATCCCTATCCAGCAGAGTTCACAGCTCTGTTCAATACCTGGCTTAACCGTTTCCAATTGGTGGAAGTTAGGACAAGTTGTTTAATCATTCCAGCCCTCAGTTTCCTCCCCTGTAAAATGAATGAGCACACAGCTCCTACTTCATGGATTTTTCTGAGATTAACATTAGGTCACACGTGAGGTGTGCAAAACACAGCTCTAAGTGCATCATGCATGGACTCTTTGGTGTACCATCTTGGTTTAGCTACAGTACTATCCCAGAACTCCCTTCTTAGTATGTTTCTGGTTAAGGCAGGCCCCAAGGGATATTCCCCTGTGAGAACTGAAGGAAGCAGCCCATTGTGTATCCTGCAGGCATCTTCTCCCAGACATTCAATCAAACGTGAACCTAGGTGCTGCTGTGAAGGGGCTCTGCAAGTGCCATTAAAATCTCTCAATTTGGGGATTAACAGAGGGTTAATCCAAAGTGAGATTGTCTGAGTGGCCTGACAGCATCAGTTGGTGTCTTTAAAAGAGAATTTAAGCCCCCTGATCTAGCAGCTCTGAAAAGCAGCTGCATCTGAAATTGCTCTTTCCTCCTTCCATAGTCTCCTTGCTGACCACTGCCTAAAGACAACATGCTTAGCATGTGCCTGTCAGGGTGCAGATTGCTCACGACACTCCCTCCCTGCCTGTTCTGGTACCACAACTGCATCATTTCATTCCTTGTCATCAGGCCATTGATGTAACACGTCCCTTAATGTTTTATCATATATATGCACATAAATACATATATCCTGCAGGTTCCTCTTCTCTGGTTGAGCCCTGACTGCTAGGCATAGCAAGAAGCATCCACTGTGTATGATGTATATATATCTTTTGGACCTACAGCTATCTTTTCCCTTTTACTCTTGTATTCTTTATATCTAGAAGTCCTGGTGCAAGTGTAGACCTCCTATGGGAATGTGAAGTAAAGGTTAGTTCTGTATAATGCACTCGACCTGAGATTCCCAGGCGCTCCAAAGCACTGTGTATGAGCTACACATTCTCATAATTTCATACAGATTTAAGTAAAAATCCAAGTTCTGCCCTCAATTAATTGTGTGACTTTGGCAATTTTTAATTTGTTTGTTGGAGCTGCTGAGGCTGACCTAACAGTGTGGTTACGAGCACTAAAGGAAGGAATGTGTGTAAAACACCCAACACAATATGTAGTGCAGAGAAAGCTCTCTGAACAGTCACTGTGCTGTTGGTGCTGTAGCTGTTACTGATTCCCTCAATACCTTGGTGAGGGTAGAATCCACCCTTCAGTTAGTAAATGTTTAACGCTTTATTTTGA
This sequence comes from Cheracebus regulus, assembly GCA_963574635.1. Taxonomy (NCBI): domain Eukaryota; kingdom Metazoa; phylum Chordata; class Mammalia; order Primates; family Pitheciidae; genus Cheracebus; species Cheracebus regulus. The sequence continues at coordinate 3,273 of CAUYQU010049015.1, read as the reverse complement.
TTTCTGTGAATTAGGAAAAGTGGTGAAAATACTGTCTTCAGCATCTTTTCGGCTCCATTACATGTCTCCAAAGAGCTGGGTCAGATTTACAGAAAGGAATACAGCCATAATTATTAACAGAACCTCAAAGCCAAAGTACTCATAGAATTAAGCCATAAACAGTCCATGACCGGCAGCCCGCAACAGTTCATAGCAGCAGAACAGATCATGGCTAAGCTCTTGTATCCACTGTAATGAGAGAAGTGGCTGGTTTGTCCTATTTCAGCAGGTCAGAGTCAGCTGTGCACACACGGCTTAGTGATGGTGGCTTCACCATCTGCAGTGGGCAGCCTCTGCATGTATTGTGACCTCATCTGCAAAGCCTAAGCTATGCTTGACCAGAAGAGAAAAAATGAGTGAGAATTTGTGTCATAAATAACAGATTTAGCATTCAGATTTCCCCCTGTAAAATAACTATTCTCTACTCTCACTTGAATGGAGAACATAGGTTATTATTTGGGGCAGAAACGTATCATTTTCTGCCATATAGTTCTAGAATCCACCGTTGCAATTTATGATACCTTGTTTATTTCCTGTTAAGCTTTATTCAGCACTGGAAAGAATGAATTGGGTAATTTCTTTCTGAATTATCAGCATTATACAAAGCCATATCTGTACTTTCAAGTAAATTATTCTACCTCATTGTAAGACTGAAGAGAAGAAAGACGGGTAGTTTAAAAAATTAAAAGACATCTTTCCTGGAAATGTTAAAGTTATTTATGATGAAAAGCTGCCTGGTATGCCAAACCTTTGTGGATGAGTTGAGGGGGTTTACTCAAAATGTTTCATAAAATTTGATTTATATTTTAAGTCAAAGCATGAAATGAAATGGCAAATGGTTTAGCTAATGTCGATGGTACTTTGTTAATAGGTGTTGAGTGATTTTCTAATGTCACATTAGTAAATTTATGTTTGCATCAAATTAATTTTGTTCATGAATTAAAAAGCTGACTGTTCAAACAAAATCCACAAGCATGCCCCTCCCATACTGTGACACTTTCTTTTCCCTTCTCTCTTAAACTTACGTGATTTAGATGATGGAGCTAAACAAAGAGTTTGACATTTAGTTACCATATTAAAATTTACTGATAGAAGACTACCATTTCTATTAGAATCTGTTTCCCTCACCCTCAGCACCTCCCCTCCTGCAGGCGTTCTGTGTGCTAAATGTGACATTCTTCACCTGAAACACATGCCGTGCCAAGACCGTTTGGTTAAGTGAGTCAAATGAGTCTACAAGGAGAAAGAGGTTCCTCTCACCCCCACTCTCACCCTCACTTTCCGGAAACAATCTTAAGTGTTTCCTCTGTTATTTGCTTCTCTGATTTCACCATGTCCTATCTTTTTATTATAGATATTATCAGCGACTTCCTGATGTTAAAGATGAAGATTTTGCTCTCTGATACTGTTTACCCCATTGCACCCGTCAACACGCACTCCTCCTTTGTCCACAACCTTCTCATTTCTATGGCGTAAGAAGGGGAATGGTGTGGAAGGAGTGTGCCTCCCTCCGGGGAAGGCAGGAAGAAGTGACTTTATACTCCTTCACTGCTCCTTCAACCCACACTGCAATTTGCTACTACTTACTCCTCCTTGTAATCTAGAGTCACCACGAAATATTTCACATCATTTTTAGATAACAAAAAGAATTCTGGTTACTCTGTATCACCAAATAAAATTCAGGACAAAAATGTTTAGTTCTGCACAGTAGTCAGAATGTCAACATATTTAAAGCCATGTCTCCTCTTCCAGGACAGCAAGACGGCAGTGGGAAAGGAAAACAGGATCTGACCCCTCATTTTCTTCTTTTTCTTTTTCTCTCCTTTTTCTGCTCACTCCCTCCATCCAGGAAAAAATATAGCTCCTCTGGGGAGTAAAATATTATTAATCATTTGGAGAAGATTAATTGATGGATAAGGGTCTTGCTGTATTGCCATTGCTAGAACTGGCAGCTGATTTCCAAACTTGGCATCTGTCTTTCTCTCTCTCTGTCTCTGTCTCTGTCAGTCCTTCTGGTGACTTCATGGATTTTCCCAATGAAAATAACTGACTCAGCCCCTTGGCCTGGGTGGTGCTTGGTGCTCAGAGCTCCTTTCACCCACATTTAATGCCCTCAGCTGCTTCTGCTAAAATAACTTTCCTCTTGGGTGAGTCCCACTTGAAAGCATCATTAGACTTCCTTTTTCTTGAGTAGCTCTTTTCTAGTCCATTGGAAATGTGCATTTATGTTAAGAAAATAGGCCAGGTGTGATACAGCACATACCTGTAATCCCAGCACTTTTGGGAGGCCAAGGCAGGAGGATTGCTTGATCCTAGAAGTTTGAGACTAGCTTGAACAACAAAATGATACCCCATCTCTACAGAAAATTAAAAATTAGCTAGATGTGGTAGTGCATGCCTGTAGTCCCAGCTACTCAGGAGGCTGAGGTGGGAGGATCACTTGAGCCCATGAGTTGAAGGCTACAGTGAGCTATGATTTCTTCACTGCACTGTAGCCTAGAAAACAGAGGGAGACTCTGTCTCTTTGAAAAACAAGTTTTACACTTACAAATAAGATTTTTTTTTTTGAAATGGAGCTTCACTCTTATTGCCCGGGCTGGAGTGCAATGGCACCCTCTCAGCTCACTGCAACCTCTACTTCCTGGGTTCAAGTAATTCTGTTGCCTCAGCCTCCTGAGTAGCTGGGACTACAGGCACATGCCACCATGCCAAATGGTAGAACAGTGCGTTTTGCAAGGAGGGAACAGGGAGTAGTTAGAGGGTAACTTCTTATGCTGGAACATCCTGTTTGCAGGGAAAAACAAAACTGGTCTGTTCTGGGCATATTCAGCACAAGCGACTCCATTTTGGTTTGGTTTGGTCTGTTGCGGACTAGTGCATGAGCTCAGTCCAAAACAATGGCCTCCTGTAATTTGTTTAATAAAATTCCCCCTTTTTGTTCAGGTTCTCACTTAGGTGGATGTGTGACCAAAACGTGTTGAGGAAAATCAGCATGTCATTAATCGATTATGGTGTCCACATGGTTGCATATTTCTTTCAGCTTTTGCTATTCCAGTTGAAGAAAGACCATTTGACATTCTAGAGATGGCTGTATGCAAACATTTAAAACCTTTGTGAGAATACAGTGCACCAGGGAGACTACTATTGTGACTACCAGGAGGATAATACCAAAAGTTTGCCCCTTACCCAGGATCCCCATAAACCAAACTACCTAAAATCAAACAGATCAAAGAA
>CAUYQU010049012.1:0-16097 GCA_963574635.1 Cheracebus regulus | reverse complement strand
TAACCACTTAGCTAAGCATTGCCTCTCAAGCTTTAGTGAGCTTAAAATTCACTTGGCAATTTTGGACCTACTCTATGTAATGGGATTCTGCAGGTTTGGAAAAGATCCATGGATGAATGTTTTAAACAAGTCTCTTGTCAATGCTGATGTTGCTCCTCCTGGGCTCATTATTAGCAGTAGTTAGAGAAAGCAGATATAGCACAGAGTCCCTTACATTCAGCACTCTTGTCACACACAAATACTTCTGGTACAAATGAAGACAACCCATCTTTATCCTAAAGTTTCATACTCTTTGCTGGCTCTTTAAAGTTTACAAAGGGAACAGAAGGCAGCAATGCCTGAATTAGTCTGCATTTGGAAAACAACATGTACTACAGCAAAGTAGGTACTATGTGCTCTCAAGAGTCTGTTACAGGCCAGGAATAGTGGCTCATGCCTGTAATTCTAGTATTTGGGGAGGTCGAGTTGGGTGGATCACTTGTGATCAGGAGTTCACGATCAGCCTGGCCAATATGGGGAAACCTCATCTCTACTAAAAGTACAAAAAATAGCCAGGCATGGTGGCATGTGCCTGTAATCTCAGCTACTCGGGAGGCTGAGGCAAGAGAATCACTAGAACCTGGAAAGAGGAGGTTGCAGTGAGCTAGGATTGTGTCACTGCACACTAGCCTGGGTGACAGACAAGATCCTGTCTCAAAAAAAAAAAAAAAAAGATAGTATGTTACAGATCACTATGCTGGGAATAGCACATTATATGATTTAATTCTGGTAACACCATGGGAGTTGCTACTAAGTATTTAGTAAATCCCAGGATTTAGATAGAGCCCAGCATTTTAATTTTTTCTTCTGTTTCTGTCATTGATTTTTAAAAGATGTGTAGAATGAAAGCCTAACATAGACAGATGAGAAGATTACAGAAAAAAAGAGTTTAATGTAGTTTAGAGAAATTTTTAGTGTGTTTATATTTACTTTTTTGTGACTTGTGGAGCAACTACTGAATCTGCAGGAGTAGAAGACAAGATGCTAAATGGAATGCCTCTGCAACCTTGGTTTTAATAACAAATTAAGAAATTAAGTCCCTAAAATACATACTTAATTTGTTTCATTTATCTGCTTTTGGGTTTTAGGAAATTGTGAGCACCACCTCCAGAAAGGCAACAGAATTCAACAACCGAAACTCTGATCTCTTCCAATTAGTTCTATGAGGCAAGACTCCAGAGCTGGGGAAGATCTAAATAAGGCCTCCAAATAAGGTGAATCTGAACAGAACTTGGGAAGGGAGAGACCTTCTGTAGAATACTGTTCTCTATGCCACTGGGGTATTTCAAGTTCTGCTTTTTCTAAGCTTACATAAAAGAAACATAAATGCCAGAGTTTGTGTAATTTTAATCTTTTCTAGCCACTGCCCTGTCAATTTTATAACATATACCAATAGGCAATTTAACAAATCTCTTAAGGCTTTCTAGGATAATATTATTAGAAGATAATATTATTCTTAGTATTGGAATAGTATTTTTAGGGAGTTAAAAGGAATCAGAGCTGGGTGTGGTGGCTCACATGTATAATCCCAGCACTTTGGGAGGCCAAGGCGGGTGAATCACTTGAGGTGAGGAGTTTGAGACCAGCTTGGCCAACATGACAAAACCCTGTCTCTATTAAAAATACAAAAATTATCTGGGCATGTTGGTGCCTGCCTGTAATCCCAGCTACTAGGGGAACTAAGATAGGAGCTTGGCTTGAACCTGGGAGGCAGAGGTTGCAGTGAGCTGAGATTGTGCACACCAGTCTGGGCATCATAGTGAGACTCTACCTCTAAATAATAATAATAATAACACTTTTGTCCATAAATATCCTTTGAGGTGATGACATCAGAAGTCACAACAATATAAAGAAAGTGGCCCAAATAAAGCTCAAGATTTTTTGCATACATTTATTTGATGTACCAACCATATAATATTTAATTCAACCATTTATTTAGTTGCTAGTCTAGACTAAGAGTTCCTGGATTGTAGAAACCATAAGTACTTCATCTATTTTTCTAACGACCATATAAAAAATTACCCCATCGGCCAGGCATGGTGGCTCACGCCTGTAATCCCAGCACTTTGGGAGGCCAAGATGGGTGGATCATCTGAGGTCAGAAGTTTGAGACCTGCCTGGCCAACATGGTGAAACCCCATCTCTACTAAAAATACAAAAATTAGCCGGGCCTGGTGGTTCACACCTGTAATCCCACCTACCTGGGGGGCTGAGGCAGGAATCACTTTAACTTGGGAGGCACAGGCTGCAGTGAGCCAAGATTGGGCCACTCCACTCCAGCCTGGGTGTCAGAGCCTTGCTCTGTCTCAAAACAAAAAAATTACAGCATCAGTTTATCTGCTTGAGTCTCCAGATCTCCTCCCTGTTTTTACCCAAGTACCAGAAAACTGGAGAAACTCTTATCTGGTTACCAATCAAAAACATTCCTTATGACAGGGAAGAAACAAACATAGGATGACTCATTTCGCTATCACTGAGACAAAAGCAGAACTAACCACTCTTGTCAGCCTGTCACAGTTCTGCTCTGAACATCCTCAAATGTCTCAAAGATGCCTGTCTAATTATAAGAGGGTTCCCGGTGACCCTGGGCTAGTGGTCCAATAAGCCAGGCTAAAGAGAGTCATGCTGATTCTAAATAGAAAATGGAACTGCCCTGGTTGAACTCCAGAATTACTTGTTCTGATTAACTAGATTTGGGGAAGAAGGAGGACAAGAATATTGTACATAACATTTCACAGGTAGATATAGTTGTGGTTGTGGCTCTGGATGCTTTGTGGCCTTGATCTCTCACTCCTAAGATGTTTATTTACATTTACAGAATTTGCATTTAGATTCTAATTACACCTGGAGCCTCTCACATAACTGTGGCAGACCTGCTACAAGATCTTACTAAACAAAATCTGAAAAGCTCGAAGAGCCACACTCTCAAAGGGGAGCTGTAGAATGTCTATGTTGATATCTCAAAATGCAGAAAATGCCTTCTATTGGTTTTCAGTACATTCTCTTTTTTTATTTCAAGACGGGGTTTCACCATGTTGGTCAGCCTGGTCTTGAACTCCCAACCTCAGGTGATCTGCCCTCCTTGGCCTCCAAAGTGCTTGGATTATAGGCCTGAGTCACCACGCCCGGCCTCAGTACATTCTGAATTCAAAATCTGGCCGTCTTGTAAACCGCAGGCAGAGGCCAGATCTTATCTGCAGATTCTAGATCGGATCAACCTGACTCTGCGTCCTCAGATGTTACAGAAAGTGAAGTACTCTGATCAGGTACAGATAGAGTAATTAAAACAAACAAACAAACAAACAAAACCCAGAAAGTGAAGTACAATCTAAGGAGAGATCCCCTCACAGAGGCTCCTCTGGCACATTTCAAATGATATGTTTCATTGAAAGGAAATAGCTGAGGCAACATGAATATAAGTAAGACAATTTATTTGAGCCAAATAAATTGAGGATTGTAACCTGGGAACAAAGATTCAAGTTGCCTGGAACACATACACTTTGATTAGCAGCAGTTGCAAGTGGATTTGTAAAGCAAAAAGAGAGGGACACAGAGTGGGTTGGTACAAAGTTGTTTGTCAAAAATGTTTATTTATTTACAAAAATAAATTGATTACTGGTTGGATATACATTGTTAGGCTACAGTGTGTGGGTTATAGTGTCCAGTGTGACATTATTAGTTCAATTTATAGATACTTGTGGCAATAGCAAGCAGTTTTGAGAGATAAATACATAGCTCAAAGAAACAAGAAAGACATAATTGTGGTCTCATTTTAATGTCTGTCTGAGCCTTATAAAGAAAATGACTTGCATTTTTTGTGTAAATGGTTTTCTTCTTTTCCCAAGCCTCAAGATCTAGATTCAGAAAGTTTAGCTGCAGATTTAGTTTCTAGATAGGTGGAGGAACAACTGGTGTTACTTACACATTTGTGAACATTTTAGCAAGAGGAGAAAAATAAATGAATAAATAAATAAACTTTTCATACCTTCATGACGGGAGGTAGTTTTGCAACTTGAAGCCCAGCTGCCTGCTGAAGGTAAGCTCTCAGCCTCGTACTAAAATGGTTGAATAGGGTGCTACCTTTTTGGTTATTTACATTTTAAAGCAATGGCTCTCTACTTTCTGAGTACTCAGCTACAGCACTTCTGCTTGCCCTCTACTGGCGGCTAGGTGTCGTCTCTTTGTTGGGAAAAGCGGCGAAGGAGAAAGGACTTACAGAGTGCCCACATAAATTGGTTATGAGTAACACATAAACAAGGAACAACAAACTGCAGAAGGGTGCAGGAAGCCTCTGAGGAGGAAGGCCTCTCCATGCGTCATGTTCTGGTGCAGGGTGACAGAGGCTCTGTTACCATAAACATTGTGCTCAAGGATGTAAAACCCCTTCGTTGCACTACAGTGTAGCCAGACTTGTAGGCTCCTTGTAAGGTCCATGTCCCACCAGCTGTACATAGATAATAAGCTAAAGAACCACATGTTCTTGTTTTGTGAAACTCTTAAACCACCACTGTTATCAGTCCTTAGGATGACTAGTTCTGGCTCAGTGATTCAGTTCCGGCTCACTGATTCACTCCACCATCACATCACCCCTACCCCATAGATCAAGGTGATTGTAACCAATAAATAGAGTGGATAATCAGAGCTTGGGGCTTTCACTGCTTCCTCCAAAGTAATAAGTGATGGCCCCTTCATCCCACTGTCTCTCTTAATCTGTCTTTTTCTCATTCCTTTGTCACCACCAAACTCGGGGTACCCATGGGTGATGTCAGGCTGGATCCCTGCATTCTGGCCTCCAATGTGTGGGGCTCATGGACTCCCTACATCTCTTGACCCCTACCATCTGCCACTGAGGCACAACTCAAAGCACAGAGCTCACATTTGGCAGCTTACAGCTTAAGTGAACCCCAATTGCCACAGCAGCACTCCAGCACCTCATCAGAGACTGAAGAACAAGATACAGGACAGTCTACAGAATTTTGGGGTAGAATTGCACCTTCATAATAATGAAAATGGGAGCAGTGTTTCAGCCTCAGTTTCAATTTATTATGGTGACATGGAAAAAATACTGCTGGATTTTCAGCATGAGTCCAGATAGAGATAGGATGAAGAGTTCTCACTGTGAAAACCCACCTCTTTGTCAACACCATGGGATAGTATTAGGGCTTCTAAAACAGACACTGAAAGCATTGAAGAGAAAAACATTTGGACGTGGTGGCTCATGCCTGTAATCCCAGCACTTTGGGAGGCCGAGGCAGGCAGATTATGAAGTCAGGAATTCGAGACCATCTTGTCTAACATGGTGAAACTCCATCTCTACTAAAAATACTAAAGGTAGCTGGGTGTGGTGGCACATGCCTGCAGTCCCAGCTACTTGTGAGGCCGAGGCAGGAGAATCACTTGAACCTTGGAGGTGAAGGCTGCAGTAATCCAGGATTGCACCATTGTACTCCAGCCTGGGTGACAGAGCAGAAGGCAATAGATAAGGTCCGTGCTAGAATCCTTGAGCTCTACAGATAGCAAACATCTGGGTCACATAGCAACAGTGACATGCAAGCCTAAGTTAGGTGCCTATTACTGCTTAATGAATTGCCTTTGTTCTATACCTGCAAATTTGTTATAGTGCCACTGTGTACTTCCCGTATAAAAAGCCAAGCCCTGTCTTTGTTAGGCACTTAGTATTGAGATGCTAATCTGCTGAGCCGGTGGCCACCTTAATAAAATCCTCCAGTTTCACACATTGGTCTCTCCAGTCTCCTGAAATATTCTGCAACAGAATAACAACTGTGGCTAATATCAGAAAAAGGTTTTACAAATCCTTAATTTTTTTTTCCAATCACCAAAATGACTTTTATTTGTATTTTCTACATAAACACACAGTGGCAATTTATGGCATTTGGTAATCTGTCCAGACATGAAAAGTTTATGAAATCAGCAAATGCCATTTCGAAGAGTATTCTGTCAAAAATAATTTACCAAGCAAGATAGGCCTGTTCAGCAAAATCCAGTAGTATTCTCTCAGTACTTTATAAATGGAATTTTCTTCTACTTGTATCCATTTCCCAGGGCTTATGGACCCATTCATACTCTCCATATTTAGAATTAAAGGTTCCTTTCTGAAAAGACCTTAATTTTAAGGTGAAACGTGGTCCCAGTTCCTGAATTCCCACTTTCGTTTCACTCCTGAATAGGTATCTGTGAAATCTGAAGAATATATAATCCCGTTGATTGTGGCATGTGGCAACCCGCCTTCCGATAAATTGAGGATTATGAGGAAAGAGAGATGCAAACATACGTCCGATCGAATGACCCAGCCGTGTGGTAAATTATTCAGAATTATGTCAGGTATGTGTTCTGCAGGGTCCTTGCCTGTTCTTTTAATTTCTTTATGAAGACGAACACTGGGCCATTTGGCAAGTGACTCGAAATAAGTCCATTTGGGGTTTTACGATCTTCATTAATAACAATAGGTCTGTGAAATCTCTTGTGATGCACTGTGGAATAATTTTTTTCAGAGCCAGTCCTCTTCTGTAATAAACATGTGAGTTTGGTATCACTGTGGAGAGCTGTTCACAGAGTCGTACTGTTCTCCCACGAGGTCTATCTGATGTTGTGATGAGAACCTTGGGAGAAGTCTGTTTGTTGAAGTAAGAAGCAAATTCATCTGTAGCTTCATCATAAGCAACCTCTTCATCATTAGGGTCTACTGTGGTTTCATCATAACTCGCTGGTTATCAATAGTCTTGGGTACAGGCTTTGGTGGAGCCTTATCACCAAGTGCCTCTCTTTCTTCTTTAAGTTCTTTCTTAGCTGCCAACTTTTCCTTCCGCTGCTGCTGTTTCCACCGCGTGAACATGAAGTGTCGCCGCTGTTTGTTTGTAATCTCCGAAATGCTGAAGCCTGGCGGAAAGGCAGCCGCTTTCGGGGGCTGGCCCTCGCTTTCTGTCGCCCCATCCCCAGCAAATGCAGCCTCCTGAAGTTCTTCAAGCGGCTTTCCGTTTGAGGCTTTTCTTCCCGCTGCTGCTGCTGCTCTTATCTCCAGCTTTCGCCGTGGTGTCGGCTCCTTTGCCACAAATCTTTAAATTTTACTTAAATCTTAACAGAGAATTACAATTTGGGATGTTGCTTGTATACAAAGAACACATGAAATTTTTCTGTGGGACACATGCGGAGAACAGCAGCCGCGCAGGTCCTGGGACCACAGCCTTGCGGGCCCCGCCCAGGTGCTGCTCTCTGCTTTCCGCTAGTGCTGCTCACTCCCTCCACCCACCCACGGGCGGTTGTGGCTTGGATGGAGCTTCCCTGCAGAAGCCTTGTTTTCCCCTTTTTTCTTTCTTTTGCTTGGCCACGCTGCTCCAGCCTTATTTCTTATCCTTTTATAGGCATACACCTGATTGCCTTGCCAATCACCAGTTACTGGACAGGCTGAGTTTCTTCTGTAATGCTGCTTGCTTAAGACAAAGACCTATAGCATTTCCTTTGCCTTTTTTCCTATTCACTGGATGCATTTGAGCATGATTTCTCCCTACTTGTTCCCAGAGCTTTACGTCCAGCGTGCCCTTTGCCTGGAACAATGGGCCTTGGGAAACATCAACTTGTATTACATTTCTTTTTTATTTTATTATTATTATTATTTGTCTCCCCACCCTGTATTACGTTTCTTAATGGAGGCTGATACTGTCTGTTGCACTGATAACTGCTGTTCCATCATGAATCCCTAGCCTGAAACAATCCCTCCCTGACTCAATCCCCAGTGGGTACCGATGACTAATGACCACTTGACCTGACCTCGAGGTCCTCTTTACTTTCTGATTTTTGAGAGGTCTGCTGTTCCTTCTCTGCAGCGATGATCATGTAGGTTCACTCCATGTTCAAGCACCTGCTGTGACAGGGTATTGCATGAGGGTCACTACCTGAGACATTGACCACCACCTGCAGAGGTCTGGCCTGCAGATCCTGACTCAACAATGGATGAATAATGCACTCTCACATCTGGTTCAGTGATTCAAGTGGGCTAGGAATGATCATCAGCTACTTTCAGAGGGCAAAACGCAACCAATCAAATAAGGACCTCTGTATATTCACACATTCATCCCATAAAAGATTTGACAGGCTGGGTGCGGTGGCTCACACCTGTAATTCTAGCATTTTGGGAGGCTGAGGTGAGTGGATCACCTGAGGTCAGGAGTTCAAGACCAGCCTGGCCATCATGATGAAACCTCTTCTTAAAAAAAAAAAAAGATTTGACGACAGAAATTCTAAGTCAACACGCTTGTGGATAATTAACATGGTTAAAAGAGTGGTTTTAAGAATGATAAATGCTTCAAGTTCTAGACCCAGAGTAAACACTATCAATGAGTAATTTCCCTTTGATTTCCCCCTGAGAGGGCCACAGCACAAAGTTTGCAAGTAAATGTTAGAGTAGAGACAAAGGTTGCATGGCGATGCTTGATTTAAAAAAAAAAAAAAAAGAAGAAGAAGAAAGAAGAGAAAAAGGGATGTGTGGTAAACAGATTTAAACCGAGAAAGCCTTTTATCAACCCTTTTTTCTAACATAATAAACTGGCTACCTTCAGCCTGTCCCAGTAAAAACCTTTCAGCCTTCCAAAAGGTTTGAGACTAATCTGTAACTTTCCCTAATATTTTGCCAGTCACCCAGAGTGAATCTCAACAGTTTCTGTTCTCCAGAAACAATTTATGGGGAAAAAAAACCACCCTCCCCATTATAACTTAGATTGTGCTCTCTTTTCTTATCTATCACATAGCAGGAACGGACTCTGCATATTTTCTTTTTATCACTAAAAAATCAGCTGAATTTGACTTTAGCAGTGAAAATAAAATACTTCTTAAGCAAACTTTACTTAAGTTTGTCTTTTTACCAAAGGCTTCTGAACTTTACAATCCCACTTTATGTAACTCCCAAGAACGTGCTGATTTCAGTGGCACAAATCGCAACAGCAAAATTGTGGAACCAACCCAAATGCCCATCAATCAATGAGTAGATAAAGAAACTGTGGGGTATATATATAATACCATATATATACATATATATGATGGACAATTACACAGTCATAAAAAATGAATTAACAGCATTTGCAGTGACCTGGATGAGATTGGAGACTATTATTCTAAGTGAATTATCTCAGTAATAGAAAACCAAACATCATGTGTTCTGATACATGGGAGCTAAACTATGAGTATGCAAAGACATAAAATAAAAATAATACAGTGGACTTTGGAGACTTGGGGGAAGAATGAGATGGGGAAGAGGAATAAAAGACTACAAATATGGTGCAACGTGTAATGCTCGGGTGATGGGTGCAGCAAAATCTCACAAATCACCACTAAAGAACTTACTAATGTAGGCTGAGTGTGGTGGCTCATGTCTGTAATCCCAGCACTTAGGGAAGCTGAGGTGGGCAGATCACAAGGTCAGGAGTTCGAGACCAGCCTGGCCAACATGGTGAAACCCTGTCTCTACTAAATATACAAAAATTAGCTGGGCTTAGTGGTGTGTGTCTGTAATCCCAGCTACTTGGGAGGCTGAGGCAGGAGAATTGCTTGAACCTGAGAGGCAGAGGTTGCAGTGAGCCGAGATTGTGCCACTGCACTCCAGCCTGGGTCACAGAGCAAGACTCTATTCTCCAAAAAAAGAAAAAGGAAAGTGAGAATTTCTCACAAATAAGACATGATTAGATGTTAATTTTTTTTCCTGAAACCTACCTGTTTTATGCCCTTTGTTAATATTTTCTTACCTTTCAAGTCCTAATGAAAAGCAATCTACAGTTAAATAATGAAAGTCAAAATAAATGAACAAATTTTTTCAAGGTGACAAACCCAGGGAGTGGTAGTGCTAATTAGAAAACAGATGTGTCTGACTCATTTGTCAAGTTGGGCCATTCAATCCCTTGAGATATTCACCCACCCTATTCTGCTCACCTTAAGTGCTCAGTAACCATCCTCTCAGGAGACACTACACTATGCCCCAGGTACATTTTACTTTGCAAGTTCTTGCACCATCTCACTTGGGTCAGGTTTTTTTTGTCTTTTGGGATACTTCCTTTCTTTTTTTTTTCCTACAAAATTTAGAGAATTCAGGGGACAGAAATTATTTCTGTATTTTCTGTGTTTTCCCCTAAATACCAGCATCTGATTAGCTGACCAGCAATGTGTTTCCAAGAAATGGAAGCTGGGTTGGGTGAAGACAATCTTAATATCTCAAGGGGTTAGTTTTTCAAAGGAAGAGTATGCCAGGAGATGCCTCTCCGCCCCAGGGCATCCACCTGCTCCCTTAAGAAGCTACATTCCACACCGGGCACAGTGGCTCACACCTGTAATCCTAGCAGTTTGGGAGGCCAAGGTGGGAGGATCACCTGAGGTCAGGAGTTCAAGACCACTCTGGGCATCATGGTGAAACCACATCTTAAAAAAAAAAAAAAAAAAAAGAAGCTACACTCCATACCTCAGGTTGTCCTTAGAGAGAAAATAACCCAGGAGCTGATATTCACTAGACACTCTGGCAGAAAAAACCATGGTGTGCATCTTAGTTTTCCCTGAGACATTACTGAAACCCAGGACCAGGAAAAAACTGAAAGGTGGGCTGAAAACACATCACTCTAACATAAAGTTTCCAAAGAAAAACCTTTCCCCAAAAACATTCTAAGATTTCTGTGCCCAAGGAAGATTTTAAAAAAAAAAAAGGCATAGAAATTTTGTGCAATAAAGTGTCAAGGAATTATTTTCACTTTCTTCTCATAAGAAATATTTTGAAACAGAAAACAATTTTCCTTTTTTTTTTTCTTTCTTTCTTTCTTTTTTTTTTTTTTTAAAGACGGGGTTTCACCATGTTGGTCAGGCTGGTCTTGAACTCTGGACCTCAGGTGATCTGCCTGCCTTGGCCTCCAAAGTGTTTGGATTACAGGCATGAGCCACCACGCCCAGCCAAACAGAAAACAATTTTAAGTGCCATCCAATGCTTTGTCAAAAAATAAAATACAGTATCAAAAACGTACACTAAAGGAAAAATAGTTGATAACGTGAATTAGGAAAGAGAAGCCGGCATTTAGAAATGTCAGAAGAAAATGGATTTAGTATTTTAGTTTATTTGCAATTCAAATCTAACTGCAGGCCAGAGTTAGGCTGGAGGAGTGGGGGTGGGAGGTACACTTGAGACCCTGCTTGGAACACAAATGTGAAAAATGCAGGGGAAAATCAGTCCCCCGTGAAGTGTGAGAATGACTAATTATCAGGCAATTAGACTAAGGAGGCTCTAGTCCCTACTTGCAGAAACTGCTAGTAACTACCTAACCAATTGTTGAATATGGTTTTATCATGCACCTTATAAAAGTCTTTCCTTCAAGGCCCTCCTTTAAACCACAAACTGCAAAAAGCTCCTCTCATAAACCACAAAATGCAAAACATACCGGTGCTCTACAATTATTGAATCACTCTTTGATTAAATTCCTTATTTTTGCGATGGCTGCCTTAGATTTTTAATAGGAGAAAATAGAAACTAAGAACATCAGGGACCAAAGCTCTTCCTATTCATAAACCCGCACGCTAAGTCAGGATTCTCCCCTGAGGACCCTCCCGTGGTCCCTGCACAATCTGGGAGAGACTCGGCACTGCAGGTGCAAAGCTGCCCAGAGAGAGCTCCAGGACAAAGCACAGTCACTGAGCAGGGAAGAGACAGGACGCCCACGACTTCTGCTGTCAGCGCAGCCGCCATCTTGTGGCTGAAAGGGACTGTGGCCGAGCTGGACACGGAGATCTGGGGGAGCAGATTGTGGAGCCGACTGCAGGGAGTCCTGAGTCCCACCACAGTCACTTCCCACTGGTTCCAGCCAGCCCCTTCCCCTCTTTCAGGAACTCTCACTACGTCTAGACTTCCAGGGCTTCCTGGCATCTTAGCTGTGGATCTCCAAATACCTGCACGTCACAGGCCCACAGAGGATGGGCCTCTAGGGGCAGAGGACACAGAGCAGTGAAGACGACACCTGGAACTCCGGCTGCAGGGAGAGACAAAGGCCCACCCAAACCTGGAAGCCACCTGTCCGCTCCAGCTGCGTGTCTGATTGAACTATCCCAGCTGAGAGTCCCTTACAGGATAATGTGTAAGACCCGCCCCTACAGGTCCTGAGTGACAGATGTGATCAGCGCTGGGTTGAATGAAGAGTGACAGCCTAGGCTGCAGCCTTATTAGGCAGAGATTCCTGCCCGGGCTGAGCCAAGCCCACCCCAGAGGGGTGCCTTTAACCTTGTGTATAAGGTCATATGCACTTGTAAATAACATGCTATATGGCTATTCACAAAATAAAAGAATATACTAACAATTGTTCTAAAATTTTAAATTTTATGATCTTCCTGGCTTCTGGTCCTTTGAGCAGGCAGCCTGAATTTTAAAAAGGAGGCAATCCTTTGAAATAAAATGTGAGCCACAGGTCAGGCACAGTGCCTCACACCTGCCAGTACTTTGGGAGGCTGAGGAGGGTGGATCACCCTAGGTCAGGAATTCTAGACCAGTATGCCAACATGATGAAACCCTCGTCTCTAAAAAATATAAAAAATTAGCTGCACTTGGTGGCAGTGGCTGGTCGCCTGTAATCCCAGCTATGTGGGAGGCTGAGGCAGGAGAATCACTTGAACCCTGGAGGCAAAGGTTGTGGTGAGCCGAGATCGCTCCATTGCACTGCAGCCTGGGCAAATAGAACAAAATTCTGTCTCAAAAAAAAAATTGCAAATATTTATATACTTAATAATTACACATTCTTTACGCATTAAAATGATAATATTTTGGATATATGAGGTTAATTACATTGTTACAATGACTTCAACCGGTTTCTTATTAGTTTTTTTTTGTTTCTTTGCTTTTGAGACGGAGTTTCACTCTGTAGCCAGGCTGGAGTGCAGTGGCATAATCTCGGCTCACTGCAACCTCTGCCTACCAGGTTCAAGCAATTCTTCTGCCTCAGCCTCTCAAGTAGCCGGGACTACAAGCGCGCTCCACCATGCCACGCTTATTTTTGTATTTTTTTTTTTCAGTAGAGATGTCACCATGTTGATCAACATGGTCTCGGTCTCTTGATCTCTTGATCCGCCCTGTTCAGTTGCCCGAAGTCCTGGGATTACAGGCATTAGCCACGGTGCTGGCCCCTGTTTTCTTTTTTTTCCTTCTTCTTCTTCTTCTTCTTTTTTTTTTTTTTTGAAAGGGAGTCTTGCTCTGTTCGCCCAGACTGAGTATAGTGCTGCGATCTCTGCTAACTGCAGTATCTGCCTCCCAGGTTCAAACAATTCTCCAGCCTCAGCTTCCCGAGTAGCTGGGATTACAGACGCCCACCACTGTGTCTGACTAACTTTTGTATTTTTAGTAGAGTCGGGGTTTCACCATGTTAGCCAGGCTGGTCTCAAACTCCTGACCTCGTGATCTGCCCGCCTAGGCATCCCAAAGTGCTGTGATTGCAGGCGTGAGCCACCGCACCGGCCCCTTGTTTCTTTTTAGTTTGGCTACTAGAAAATTCAAAATTTACATGTAGCTCACATTTTATCTCAGAGGATTACCTCCTTTTTAAAACCTCATGCTGCCTGTTCAAAGAACCATAAGCCAACGTTAGGCCTCCGAGTCCAAGCCTGGCCGTTATAACCTTGGTGACCCACGCGTACATCTTTGGATGGTTCCCAGAAGCCAGAAAGTCTAAGGTAACCACAAGTAATCATGTGACTATAGAAAGAAGTGAAACAACTTGTTCCTGCCTCAACTAATTGCTCTCCCCCTGCAACATGCGATCTGCAACCATTGTTCCTGCTCAGCCTTGCAGAATTTCCTCCCTGGACATTGGGTTTCTCAAGGCAACCTCCTACTCCCGGGTTCAAGCAATTTTCTGCCTCAGCCTCCTGAGTAGCTGGGATTACAGGTATATGCCACCATGCCCGGCTAATTTTTGTATTTTTTAGTAGAGATGGGGTTTCACCATCTTGGCCATGCTGACCTCTGATCCACCTGCCTCGGCCTCCCCAAGTGCTGGGATTACAGATGTGAGCCATGGTGCCCGGTCACACACACACACACACAAGCTGAAAATTTAAAACATTAGTTATTATATTCTTTTCATTTATGTATAGCCATATGATATATTATTTATAAATTCATATGACCTTATACACAAGGTTGAATGCAAATACCCTCTGGGGTGGGCCTGGCTCAGTTCAGGGAGGAAGCCCTGTCTCAACAGACAGCAGCCTAGGCTGTCACTCTTCGGTCGGCATTGAATCACATCTTCTGTCACTCAGGGCCTACGAGGGTGGGGTTTTAAACGTTATCCAATCAGCGACGCTGAGCTGTGACCTGTCCGATCAGGGACGCAGCTGGAACGAACACCACGGCTTCCGGGATGTGGCGGGCCCTTTGTCTCACAGCAGCCGGAGCTTTAGGTCCCCTCTTCACTCCTGGTTCTCCGCTCCTAGAAACCCGGCCTCTGTGGCCCCGTGACCTGCAGGCATTGGGAGAGCCACAGCTAAGATGCCGGGATCCTCTGGAAGCCTAGAAATGGTGAGAGTGCTGGGTCTCACATCTCGAGAGAGGGGAAGGAAGGGGTTGGTTGGAACCGGTGGAAAGTCGCTGTGGTGGGACTCAGGCCTTCCCACAATCAGCTCCACAATCTGTGCCTGAGTTTCCCTTGCCCAGCTCAGCCTCAGTCCCCTTCAGCCATAAGGTGGTGGCTGCGCCAACAGCCGGCCCCGGATGTCCTGTGTCTTCCCTGCGCCGTGACTGTGCCCTGGCCTGAAGCACTTTCTGGGCAGCTTTGCACCCGAAGCGGTGCTTCTCTCCCAGATTGTGCAGGGACCACGGGAGCGTCGTCAGGGGAGAATCCTGACTTGGCCTGCGGGTACATGAATGGGAACAGCGTTGTTCCATGGGGTTCCCAGTTCCTATTTTCTCCGATTAAAAAATATATGGGAATCTCTGCAAAAATATTAAATAATTTAATCAAAGAGTGGTTCTAGAATTGTAGAGCACCCAGCTATGGTTTGCAGTTTGTGGTCTATAAGAGATGCTTGAAGGAAAGTCTTTTGTAAAATGCACGATGAAGAAAACCAGATTTAGTAATTGGTTAGCTACAGTTACATTTTTTTTTTTTTTTTTTTTTGAGACTGCGTCTTGCTCCTTCGCCTAGACTGGAGTGCAGTGGCGCGATCTCGGCTCACTGCAACCTTGGCCTCCCGTGTTCACGCAATTTTTCTGCCTGGGCTTCCCGTAGGAAGCCAGCCCTACATCACCCGTGGGTACCCCAAGTTAGGTGGTGACGAAGGAATGTGAAAAAGATTAAGAGAAAAAGTGGGACCAGGGGGACATCACTTTATTACCCTGGAGGAAACAGGCTCTGATCATCCACACCATTTATTGATTACAATCACTATGATCTACAGGGTAGGGGTGGAGTGATGGTGGAGTGAATCAGTGAGCCGGAACTGGTGTGTCATTCAAAGGATTGATAACAGTGGGGTTTGGGAGTTTCACAAAACAAGAACATGTGGTTATCTTTAGCTTATTATCTATGTACAGCTGATGGAATGCTGGCCTTACAAGGAGTTTACAAGTCTGGTTACATCATAGTGCAACGAAGGGGTTTTACATCCTTGAGCACAATGTTTATGGTAACAGAGCTGAGGTCACCCTGCACTGGAACATGAGGCATGGAGAGGCCGTCCTCCTCAGAGGCCTCCTGCAGTCTTCCGCAGTTTGTTGTTCCTTGTTTACGTGTTACTCATAACCAATTTATGTAAGCACTCTGTAAGTCATTTCTTCTATGAGCCACTGCACCTGGCTTTTTTTTTTTTTTTTTTTTTTTTTTTTTTTTTTTTATTCTGTTGGGGTTTTTTAAAATTTTATAACGGGGTGGGGAGGAAAGTATGAAAATTTGTTTTTTTTTTTTTTTACCATCATTTTTTTTTGCGGTTGGTGGCTTTTTATTTTTTTATTATTTTGTTACCAACCTTTTTTAAAATTTTAAAAACCCTTATTTTTTTTAAAAAAAAAAAAAAAAAAAAAAAAAAAAAAAAAAAGC